>NW_010729182.1:1136176-1160891 GCF_000365185.1 Nelumbo nucifera
GGTGAAAGTATGGCTTTCACAGCAATTCTCCATGAAAGATCTTGGAGAAGCCTCCTATATACTAGGTCTTTGACTCTATAGAGATAGATCGAAGAGGATAATAGGATTATCCCAATCTGCTTATATTGACAAGATAGTCAAAAGATACAACATGAAGAATTCCAAGAAAGGAAATGTTCCTTTCAGGCATGGAGTCAATCTCTCCAAGGGCATGTCTCCCAAGACACCCGAGGAGATTGAGGGCATGAAGGATGTTCCCTATGCCTCAGCCGTAGGGAGCATCATGTATGCCATGCTGTGCACTCGCCCTGACATCGCTCAGGCAGCGAATGTGGTGAGCAGATTCTAGGCTAACCCAGGGCAGGAGCATTGGACTGCTGTGAAAAATATACTTAAGTACCTTTGAAGGACAAAAGAGTTTTGTCTGGTTTTGATGGTAGTTCACTACAGATCCAGGGGTATACTGATGCCGACTTCCAGTCAGATCCAGATAATAGAAAGTCTACATCTAGGTATGTTTTCACGATAGGATCGTGTGCTGTTTGTTAGAAAAGCAGCAAGCAGGGATCCACGATGGATTCCACAACCGAAGCCGAACACATTGCCGTAAGTGAGACTGCCTAATGAACGAATGTGTTCATTATGGAATTTGGAATTCAGCACATCACCCATTCCACTGTTGTATCACAACACTGGATCTACGAGAGATTGATGTTAAGAGGTAGCATCAGCGGAGAATGTGGCAGACCCATTGACTAAGCCACTGACACAGAAAGTGTTTGAGAAACATGTGGAAAGTTTGGGACTCCGGTTTATACCAGATTGGACCTAAGTGCAAGTGGGAGCTGTTAGACAGTGTACATTATGACATTTAATGTAAATGAATAAAGTACATATTTGATTCATGTTATTATGGTGTCTTTCTGTGTAATACCCTTAAACTGGACACATATGAGACTCGTGTTAGTTTAGAATCTTCACAGCCGTTGGATAGATTTGGGGAGATTTATCCTGCCAAGGCTGACACTGATGTGCCACCAAGTTGGTTCGGGTGGTTTGTCTCAGCTACCAGGGTGAGACCTGAAGTACATGCAGTGTGATTTCTTGAAACCCTAAACTGGACCAGAATTCCAGTATTGCCCTGGACCTTGAAGATAGATGGGCAAAACTGGAATGTTACACCTGACCCCTAGACTCGATTATGATACTACACTAGGTGTCAGATTGAGTTGTCTTTGATATGCCAATTAGTGAGATCCTTAGAGGGGGTCAAAACCTGGGTATGTTGGGACAGTCCGAGAATTCATCTGAGTGGATGATCATAGTGACAGGATCAGCCCCTTTGTCAGACAAAGTGAATGATCAGTTACTACTACTCTGTATCAGGTATATCCCTCTCCTACCTTTTGGTTTCATATCTGGTCTAGTTTAGGGTTCAAGATTGATCATTGAAAATGCAGTTTTCTAAAATAGGGAATGTGATTCCCACATGGGAGAGAGATAAATTTTTAAAATTTCGCCCAACCTACCTGAAGGGTTCGGCCATCCATATGATGAATCTCTCATCCCTTCAATATTTTCATCCTTTATCTCCCTTTTTTATTTGCTCACTTATTTAACTATTTGCTTTCTCTCTCTTTGCTTTTTTACATACCCTTTTATGTCTTTTTGTTATTTTATTATTTTATGTATTATAATCATTACCATTTTGTTTGTTTGTTTGTTTATATATGTACACATTTTTCGTCCTCTACCTAACTCGAAATTTACTCTAACTCCTAAAACATTTAGACAAGCATAGTTGTTATTCTTCAGGTAATTAATTATTCATTTGTCATTGTTCTAAACCCTCTCCTTTTTTTTGCTTTTTTAATTCACGTATTTTTCTTACTTAAACGATAACATCTTTGGTGGATACAAAATCCTCTTAATTGCAATTCTAATTCTAGATTAAAAATTCCCCAAAACAAATACTCATAAATCAACTATCAACTAGAGAAGTCAAAGAAATAGGAAATAAAATTATAATCCATTATGTATAAGCTTAACAAACATACACCATTCAAACCAATCCACGTGTCAACAACCTATAGGAATTAGTTTTCTAGTTCTATCGATTCTCTCCCCTCCCTCAACTTCCAATCATGGCAAGATGTAGAGAAAATAAAGCTTACCTAAATGAAATGAGCTGTTGCAACGGGGGTATTCAATTTCACTTCACTTTGGATTGCTTACACTCAATCTATAATGTTGATTCGGGTAACCAGGACATCAGTGGGAGGAGATGAGCTTCCACTCAAATAATGGTGGCTATCGTAGGTTCTATTTTGCTAGCAAAGAAGTTAGAGAATAGGGAGGGGTCTTTGTTTGGTTGAGGATCTGAGAATGATAAAAGGGAAGAGAGATTGAGAGAGGGACGGAGAGAGGACGAGAAAGGAAAGAAGGAGAATAAGGAATGAGAAAGAGGCCGAGAAGGGGATGCTGCCACTACAAGGAGTTGCAACGGTGGTCCACACATGTTTTGATTGTAAATAGAGATGTTAAAGGGCAAAAATGGTTGTGGTCAATAGGGAACAAGTGAGAGAAAAGAAAGAGAAAAGGAGGAAAAGAGAGGGGGAAAATAAATTGTGTGAAAGAAGGGACAAAAAACCAGGGATACCACCGTAGCTAGGAGTAATATTGCCAATAACGTGAAACGGATTGAGCATAGGATGTCGGGGGAGGGAGAAGGAGAGAGAAATGAGAGAAAGATAGAAGGAGAAAGGAAAGAACATGAGAGAAGATATCAGAGGGAAGGAGAAGGTCGCCATTGTTATCTCAGGTTGGAAAAGAAGATGAATAATGTCTCTCTAAATTAGGTTACATTCGAAAAAGTTAGGCTAAATTTATATGGAATTATGGGATTTTGGGTAAAAAAAAAGAAGGGTGGAGATGGGTTTGAGTATAGATAGTGTTTTTGTGTGTATGGGCCAATGAGATTAGCCAAAATGGAACAGTTTTAGATGAAGGGGCAAACAATGGTATCCTTGGCTGAAAATTGTCAAGGTAAAGTTTTTAGGTATTTTGGATCGATTGGTGGGGTCAGATTAGCCTTATTGGGCCCATATCAAACATGTTTGAGGAGGTAGTGATTCAAATAATCTAAAGCTTTAAAATGGAATCTTGGTGTTAAGGAGGGGAAAACAAAGGTATTTTGAGTTAAAATTTTACAAGTGGGTGTTTGAGCATTTTCGATTGAAAGGAAAGATTATATTGGCCCAATTGGGCCTGGATCAAGCATATTTAAATGGCTAATGATTCGGTCAATTCGGAGCATTGAAATGGAATCTTTATGTGATTGAGGGCAAACAATGGCATTTTAGGCTGAAATTTCATAAGTAGGAACTTTAGGATGTCCAAGATCAGATGGTAACTTCTAATTGGTTCCGGAGGGTCAAGATCATGGGAGTTTGGGTCTACAAAAAGGGTCAAGTTTGATAGAGTAGTCAATGGAGGAATTTTGGATTAAAATTCTATGGGCAGGTATTTTGACATGTCCAAAATTAAATTTTGTAGTTTGTCTGATTCAGAGGTGTTAGGATCAGGGGAGCCTAGGTTATGGGTGTTTAGGCTAATTAGATGGCTTGAAACACAAATTTTGTTCGATTGTGGGGTAAATGGGGGGATTTGCGCTATAATTTTATAGGTCAATATTTTAGAAGGTCTTGTGTCTAATGGTGGTGTCTGATTTAATGGTCGAGGTGTAAATGGGGGTTAATCGAGGTCATCATATTGGTATCAAATAGCTTTAACAGTGGATTTAAGGGGCTTTTATGCTGAAATTCAGGTTCTTTGGTTTTTTGGTGTTTTCAAAGGGACTAGAATGGTTTGATCGGGTGTTCAGGATAAATTGGAGGGGGGGGGNGGGGGGGTTAGCTGGCAGACTGAGCAAAAATTGGGTGATGACAACTAAATCTATGAGCCAAGGTTCAAAGTATTGGCACGTATCGGCCGATACGTATCATTCTTCAAGTATTAATTCTTCAGTTGTCATTATTCTAAATCCTCTCACTTTTTTTTTTGTTTTTTTTTATTATCTTATATTTGTTTACTTACTTAAACAACAACATTTTCTATGGATACAAAATTCCCTCAATTGCAATTCTAATCTAGATTAAAATTTCCCTAAAACAAATACTCGTAAATCAACTATCAACTAAATAAACTATACCAAAGAAGAAACATAAGGTCTTGTTATTCCACTATTCAACCATCAAATGAGATAATCAAACATTAAGTTAATATTAATCCGAACATAATAAAGAGAGAAAATAAACTCTAATCTTCACAGCATAATGCTTCTAACCAAATGACAACTTCATGAACATTGGAAATTACCAATGAAAGAAAATAGATAATAAAGAATTAAAAGAAACAAAAAATAAAACTATAATCCATTCTCTATAAGCTTAGCAAACATACATCATTCAAACCAATCCATGCAATGGTCAACATACTTGGAGAAAACTACAATGGAGTTGGGAAGGCGTTAAGAACTTATAGGAACTAAATTCCTGATTCCGTCAATTCTCTCCCCCCTCCTTCAACTTCCAATCAAGGCAAGATGTAGAGAAAATACAATAAAAGAAAGCTAGAAAGAAGACTAACCATAGGGGGCAAAAAGCTTACCCAAATTGCGTTGTGGCTTGGAATGAGCTCCTGCAACAAGAGATATTTAGATTCACTTTGTTTTGGATCTCTTGCACTCGAGCAACAATGTTGACTTGGGTAACCAGGAAATCGATGGGAGGAGATGAGCTTCCAAGTGTGATTTGATGATGACTTGAAACAATGGTGGCTATTGTTGGTTCTATTTGGTCAACAAAGAAGTCAGAGAACAGGGAGGGGTCTTTGTTTGGTTGGGGATCCGAGAATGATGAAAGGAAAGAGAGATTGTGTGTGTGTGTGAGAGAGAGAGAGAGAGAGAAAGAAAAGATGATAGATGAAATAAGGAAAATAGGGAATAAGAGAGAGGGGTTGGGAAGGGGATGTTGTCGTTGCAACTCCTTCCAGTGGTGGTCCGGTATGTTTCGATTGTAAACAGAGATGCTAAAGGGCGAAAATGTTGGTGGTGAATAGGGAACAATCGAGAGAAAACAAAAAGAAAGGAGAAGGGAGGTAGAGAAGAGGTTGTGTGAAAGAAGGGACAAAAAATGGATACTTTGCAGCTTAGAGTTGCAGCAATGGTAACGTGGAGTAGATGGAGTAAAGAACGTTAGGAAAGGGGGAAGGAGAGAGAAATGAGAGAAAGAGACGATAAAGGGAAGAACTTGAGAGAAGAAATTGGAGGGAAAGAGAAAGTTGTTACCATTGTATCAAGTTGGAAGAGACAATGAACAAAGTCTCTTCGAATTAGGTTAAATTTGAAAGCATTAGGCTAAGTTTATATAGAGGGAGTAAGGGAAATTTGGTAAATTTTAGGTATTTTGGTAATTATGGGTTTAAGAGGGTCAAACCAAAATTTTGGTTTAATGGCGAGGCTTTTGGGTCAAAAAAGGATAGTAGAGATGGGTCTGAGTATACATAGTGTTGTTATGTGTACAGGCTAATAAGATTGGTCAACATAGAATCCTTTTAGATGGACGACAAATAATGGTATCTTTGGCTAAAATTTGATAGGGTACGATTTAAAGGGGTAGTATTTTAGCATTTTGGATTGAATGGTAAGATCAGATTGGTCCAATTGGGCCTGAATCAAGCAGATTTAAAGGGTTAGTGATCCAACTATTCAGAGTTTCGAAATAGAATCTTTGTGCAATGGAGGGGCAAAATAGGCATTTTGGGCTATTTTTTCATAGGTAGATACTTTAGGATGTCCAAGATGGAATTTTGGATTGAAATTCTATGGATAGATATTTTGGCTTATCCGAAGTTCAATACTATAGCCTTGATTGATTCAAAGGTGTAAGGATCAGGGGAATCTAAGTTGCGGGTGTCTAAACTAATAAGAGGGATCAAAATGAAATCTTTGCTCGATGATAGGGTAAATAGGGGGTTTTGAGTTAAAATTTTATGGGTAGGTATTTAGGTGGTCCTGGGTCTAATGGTGGTGTCTGATTTAATGGTCAAGGTATAAATGGGGGTTAACCAAGGTCATCGTATCGGTATAAAGTATGATTTTAGGGTTTTTAGTGTTTTAGAAGGATCTGACTGATTTGATTGGGTTCTTGAGACCTATACACAATAGGCAAGGGTAGTACAACCAAAAATACGATTTTACAATTATGATCATTAAGGATAGTTATGGTGGTTCGGGTAGCCAATTGGGCAATGTATTTTACGAGTGGATGTGATAACAAAAGATGATGGAATTGGTTCCAAGACCTAAACACACTATGTAGGAACAGGTCAGTGAAAAGTATGATTTTACAATTTTTCCTATTAAGGACCATTATGATGGTTTTGATGGCCAGTTAGCCACCAAATTTTAAGGGTGGACAAGGTATCATGTTTAATGGATAACGGAATTAGTCTCAAAACCTAGACATACCATGCAAGATTGGATTAGCTAAAATTACATTTTCAAAGTCTTACCTGTTAAGGAATGTTATGGTAGTTTTAAGGGTCATATAGGCATAGTCTTTTAGTAGCAGATATAAAAAACTTTTTAATGGATGACAATTGGTTTTGACACTTAGACATGCCAAACAAAATTTAATCAACCAAAACTATGTATTTGCGATTTTGACCCTTACAAACTGTTATGATGGTTCTGTTGATTAGATAAGTTTTAAATTTTGACAATTTAATGGATTATTGTTGAATTGTCATCAACACATGAAGTCATTAGGCAAGGTTAGGTTGGCCAAAATTACGATTTTACAATTTTGACCATTAAGGACTATTATGGTAGTTCTAAGGGCCGATTGGGGACTATATATTATAGTTGGATGTGGAAACTCATTTAATGAATAACAGAACTAATCTCAATACGTAGACAAGCTAGACAAGGTGAGGCACTAGAAACTTCATTATACTTATTGAACCATGTTCCAACCAAGTTGGTTCAAAGAGTTCTTATGAGCTTTGGACTAGTAAAAAGCTAAGCGTTAGACACTTGAAAATGTAGAATTGTCTAATACATGTAAGAAAGATAAGTGTTGACAAATTGGAATCCAAAACTAATAAGTTCTTATTTGTAGTCTATCCAAAGGATTCCAAGGGTTATATATATTCTCAATAACCAACCTCGATAGGAAATAGTTCTTTAATAAGAGACGGTCAGTGTAGTGAGAGAGACCCAACAACACCAGGTTAATGTGGATTTCACACTACCTAGAAGATCTACTCGAGTGTCTAGACCTCCTATTTGATATGGCTATGATCAGGAAACATATTTAATGGAAGTCGAGGATAGTGAATTAGATCCTTTAACTTATAAAGAGATAATGTTAGAGAAGTGGGTAGATGCCATGAAGACTAAAATGGATTCAATGGCAACTAACGAAGTCTGGACTCTTGCAGCCCTTGGGGTCAAAGCAATAAATTGCAAATGGATCTTTAAGAGAAAGAAGGGCTTTGATGGTAAGGTTAAGACATACAAAGCCCAATTAGTAACAAAAGTGTATACTTAGAAAGGAATTGGTTATGCGGAAACCTTTTTATACATGGCCATGCTAAAGTCAATAAGGATATTGTTGGTTATAGTTGTACACTTTGATGAAATTTGGCAAATGGATGTCAAACAATATTCCTAAATGGAGATCTTATTGAAGATATCTAGGTCAAGAACACATTGTGTGTAAGCTAAAGTGATTAATATATAGACTGAAGCAAGCTTTTAAGAGCTAGAACATCTAATTTGACTTGATAGTCAAATAACTTGATTCGAGCAAAATCCAAATGAACCATGTATTTACAAGAAAACAGTGGGAGACAAAATAGTCTTTCTTGTACTTTATGTGAATGACATTCTACTCATTGATAATGAGTATGAATGTTGTCAACAATGAAGATATGATTGTCATAGCAATTCTCTATGAATGATCTTGAAGAAGCTTCCTACATATTAGAACTTCGTCTCTATAGATATAGTTCGAAGTGGATCATTGGACTCTCACAAGTCCAATCAAGACTCAACATGTAAGACTCCAATAAAGGGTTTGTACCCTTTCAACATGGGGTTACTCTTTCTAAGGGAATGTCACTTAAGAGTCTTGAGAAAATAAAGAACATGAAGAGCATACCCTTGGCTTGACATAACTCAGGCAATAAGTGTTGTTAGAATCAAATCTAGGATTCAAGCACTAGACTACTGTAAAGAACATATTGAAGTACCTTCGAAGAACTAAGGATTATTTGTCTTGTCTTTGAAGGAAGTTCACTATAAGTAGTTAGGTATACCGATGTAAACTTATAGTCAAATCCAGATGATAAAAGCCTTCATTTGGATTCATTTTTCTCTTAGGCTCCGTTTGGTTTATGGGATAGGAAGGGAAAATATGGAATATTCTAGAAAATTCCTCCCTTTCCATGTTTGGTTTGTGGGATGTAATGAGATGGGATGGGAAAAAGGTGGAACTATAGATTCCAATTCTTGGGATGTAACGTCCCACCATTTTGGTGGGAAACATGTAGGAATGTAGGGGGAACCTTGTTCCTTTATAGTATTTCTAAGAGTTAATATTAGATACATGACCCATAAATAAATTATTAATTATTTAACTAATCAATAAATAATTTAATAATTAATTATTTGTTAGGAATAAAATATTAAAATTATTAATTAATTCATAAAATAAAATATCAATAATAAAAATTAAAATATTAATTAACTAATTAATAACCAAATTAATAATTTATAATTAAATACTAAATCATAAAAAATTATTAATTAATTAATAATTAAATAATTATTTTATAATTCATAATTTAATTAAAATAAATTAAAAGAAAAAATTTATCAACAAAAGTAATATAATAATTTATAAATAATTAATATGAAAATTATTAATTAAGTCATGGATATTAATAAAATATAATATTAATAATAACTTACAAACTAATAAAATGTATAATATTAATTAATTAAAGTGATTCATTAACTAGTTTTGGATTTTAAATAATTAATATCTAATTAATGATAGAAAACTAGATAATAAAAAGTTATTATTAACTAATTAATAATATAAGTAAGTAAGTAATGAATAAATAAATAGGTATTTATTATTAATTTAATTAATAATTCAATAAAAATAATTAAATAATAAAAGATGTTAAATAATTGAAAATAATTAATAATAAAATAAAATTATTAATTCATTCATAGTAAATATTAATAAAGAAAATTTTAAATATTAATTCTTAATTAATAATTGATTAGATAATTATCGATATTAACTAATTATAAACTAATTTCAATAAAATATTTGTAATAAATAATTAATAATAAAAATATTACTAATTTATTAATTAATAATTCTTACTATGGTTAATTTTTCCATTATTTTCCCTTTTGTAACCAAACGATGAAATATGAAAAATTTCCACCCATTTTCCCTTTCCCATCCCATCCCACCAAAATCTTCCCCCAAACCAAAGACAACCTTAGTGTTAGGGGTTGTTAGCTAGAAGAGCAATAAACAAAGATCGACGACGGATATAACAATTGAGGTCGAGTACATTGCTACAAATGAAGCTGCTAAAGAAGCTATTTGGATGAAGAAATTTGTCTAAGAGCTTTGAGTCGTCACCACCATATCATCTCTCATCCCGCTTGTTGTGTAAAAACACAGAGGCTTTTTCTTAAGCCAAAGAGCCTAGAGAACACTCAAAGTCAAAGCACATTGAGCGCAAATATCATATTATTCAGGAGATCATAGATCATGGAAATATTAAGATTCAAAAGGTAACATCAATGGAGAATGTAGCGGACCCATTGAAAAAGCCACTTACGCAAAAAGTGTTTGCGAAACATGTGGATAATATGGGATTATGGCTTATGCTAGATTGGATTTGAGTGCAAGTGGAAGCTGTTAGATAGTGTGTATGCCCTCTGTTCCAACTAATGTATTGTATATACTTTTGTTATGTATAAAATGGATATTCATTTCATGTGTCATTAGGTTGCTTTTCTAAACACCATTTGTTCATATATGTATTATGTATAAGACCACATGGTTGTTATAATATGAACCTAAACTTAATAACTAGTGGATACACTTAGAAAAATCTACCACAAGGTTGTCATTCTCATACTACTTAAGATAATAGGCTAGTGGGTCTTAGTTGCTTGGATTATGACTTAACCTATGAAAGTGAGTGTTTACAAGAAACATCAAATTGGACCAAACTCAGGATATTCCTAAACTTTATGACAAGTGGAACAACTAGGTTTAATCCTTAGACTTGATATTGATATTGGATTGAGTATCAAATTTGTTTGTCTTTGATATACCGACCAATAGATCATTCTAATGTCAAATATTTGGGTTTGTTGGAACATTCAATGATGGTATGTTGACTGATGATCAAAGTAATAGTATTTGCTACTATGTTAAGACAAAACAATTTACACAAATTTCTCTTTGAAGTCCTAAATTTGTCGATAATAGAATTTGTCTAAATCATTAATGAAGGATCTAATGTTATTGGAGATTGGACATCATGTCATAAGGACAAAGAGGGAAAAAAGTCCTTCCCTAAATGTGGTGTCAAGTGTTTATAGGAAAGAGATTGATTGCAAGTGATTAATTGGGTTGCATTGACTTGATTATTACATAATGGGCTAAACCAATAGGCTTGGGCATTTAGGATGGTAAGGTTCCAAGTGATTTTAAGTGTTTAGACACTTAATGGGCATGATCACTTAATCCCATATAAGCTAATTAAAACTTAAGTGATTGGCCCCACTAACTTAAATATTAATAATGTAATATGTTGATTCCCCTATTAAGTTATGGGTCCAACACTATACAAGTTATAATCTCCTAATTGGATGAATATTTCCAGAAATAATAGTGTTCTAATGGATAATAAAGAGTCTTGCATAAGAGTCCTAGTCAAACTATATGCTAAACAAGTTTAGTAAGATAGTCTAGGATTTGACTAATTTGACTAGTTTAAGGATTATAATATAATAGTTGATTTAAGAGAGCTAGACTTTCTCTCTCTCTAATCTTAACCTAATTGAATGATGAGTTGTAAATAGATTAGGAGAGAGCCCTTGTAGTCCCCTTTTGATTCAATGATTTCAATGGTTCAAGCATTATTACAACCCTCTTTTGGATTAAGAAAATTATCCATAAAAAAAATCTTCATAGAGTTGCACAATCTTCAACTTTTTGTAGTATTACTGAGAATATTTAAGCTTGAGTATGAACACTATTTCAAAATCTTCATTTGTGGACTTCAATATCAGGTAATGCACTTAATTTTCATAAAAAAAATCTAATCTTTCATGGCCCAAGAACCCAATCGATCGTATAAGAAAAACCAGTTTTCTTATATACGCAATTTCAACACTAGGGTTATGTGAAATTTTGAAATTCCTCCTCTTTTGTGCACAACTTGATCATTATATGATCAACTTTCATCAAGTGTGAAGAAGATGTGCTAGTAACATATTATGTTAAATTCTTCCAGTGACTAGAGATCTACAACTTTTCCAACCGACCTGACCTGGTCGGGTTACCTAAAGATGAAACCGAAACCGCCCTATACTAAGCAAAACCAACCTAGTTGGTTTGAGTCAGTTTGGGTCGATTTGGGTCGGTTTCGACCAACCTCAAGCTTTAACACTCATGAAATTGAAAACCTTGCAACTGCTCATTGATGACTTGCAAGGTTTGATTGTTCCATCCAAAATCATATTTAGAGGTTGATTGATTCACCTTTTCTTCATACATTTTCGACATAATGAAACATATTGTGTCTCACTCCACCCACAAATTGAATGAACTATAGTAATGAGGTTGGGCAGCCATTGAAAATGACAGCACATTTGGCATACATGTTCACCAGCCCTGGGCAGTTCGTAGCCCATTTTCAATGGCAACCTTGAACCTTTACATCATTGAATGAACTATAGTTATGAGGCTGCCAAAACTGCAGTTATGAACTATAGAAAAGTCATATCTTATTGAACTGAACATCACTAATGTCTAATAATAAAACTTAAACAGTTAAATTTATAACTAAACAAGTGAACATCACTAATAAAGTAATAAAACAAGTGAACATCATTTCAACCATCCAATGATAAAATTTAAATGAAAAATTAATGACAAAAGTTGTTCATTAATCACTAATCGAAATTTTTTTGTAGCCATTCAAAAACTATGTGGCCTAATGGACTTTGGAACTTCATGTTTGAAGAAGAAATACTGCCATGCTAATGACTCAACTATCAAGAAACAAACAAGAAAAATTTGTTTTAGATTGTCACATTACTTGAAAAATGAAATTTTAAATTGTAGAAAAAATAATTACACTTGCAAAGATTATTAAGTCTTACCAAAACATCAATCATCATCACTTAATTACACTTGTTCCGTTGTTCCTGTAAATACTAAAACAAAGAAACAAATATTAGTATGTAACCCAAAAAATTATATAAGTTATAAATAATATCTTGAAATAAAATTTATTCACAAGATGACAAATATTACCTAATGCAATTTCTTCATATTTTTCTACTTTATCCATAATTTCTTGAACATCAATTGGGATTGGTTTGGGCCGCCATTTTTGGAGATAGTAAACTCCTAAATGGATTAACTAAACGCCCACTTGTGTTGAATGCTGATTCAGAAGCAAATGTAGAAATTGGCATGGCCAAGACATCTCTTGCTATTTGAGAAAGTATATGATACTCTTGAAATTCATTTTTCCATCAAATCAAAGCGTCAAATGAATCACTTGGATTTTTACAACTCTCTAACAAATACTTTGCAACCTCATATTTACTTTCTACACTTCTTCACTTTCTAAGTGTTTTGCATATTGAGATGCTAAGAATCTCCACATATCCTCTTCGTTATCATCAAAATCCATCTTATTAGAAGCTTTACTTAAACTTGGTGCTTCATGTCCAGCATTAAAATTTGAATTGCATTCACAAAACATCTGGTGTTGTCCCAATCATTATAGTTAGGAGGCCCAACATTCTTAATCCCTCTCATTTCTCCTATCCTATTCCCACATCCACTCTCCTCATTTTCATCTTCATTACCACCTTCAAAGTATAAGAGATATCTTGGGTCATCGTCACCTCATTTTTCTATTTTCTCCTTCTCAATACACCTTTTGAAAGTTTAAAGCCTAAATGAAAATGATCTCACATATCTTACTGCATTTCGGATTTTGAGAATAGACTCATATAAGTCTTTGAATCATTCTTTCACTATCAAATTCACAATATGAGTAGAACATCTTAAATGCATGAATTCATATTCTAAGATAGTGCATTTCCAATCCCTAGTTCTTCTTTTTAAATATCTAATTGCACCATCATTAGAACTTGCATTATCAACAATAATTGTAAAAATTCTATCAATGCTCCATTCTAGCAAGTAATCTTCAACAGTCTTACCAATTGTTTATCCCTTGTGATTAAAACTTGACAAAAGTTTAAAACTTTTTTGTTCAAATTTCATTAACTATCAACCCAATGTGCAGTCAAGCACATATAATTTAAATTTTGGATTGATGACGAAGTATCAGTGGTAAGACATATACATTGATTTTTCATCACTTTTTGCAGTTTCATTTTCTCCTCAAGAAAAATTTTCATGCAATATCTAGAAACTGTGATACGGGATGGGACTGTAAACTTAGGTTGCAAAGCTCGAGAGTAGTTCTTAAATCCTTCCCCCTCTACAATCTTAAAAGGCAATGCATTAATTATAACAATTTTGGCAAGCTCCTTTCTAACTTCCTCAACACAAAAGGTCACTACTTTTAGCTTACCAATAAAGAGACTATCTTCTCTTCCATTTTTAGGCTCAAAAGACAATATATTTTGCCTTTTATCAACCCTATACGGATATTTCATGCACTGCTGCTGCAAATGACTCCACATGTTACTAGTACCATGATTTTTTGTATCACATGCGTAGTCTTTGCCAAAATAGTTACATGCAGCTCTAGGTTCATCCTTATTCTCCATTTTAGTGAAATGATCCCAAAATTCTGATTTTAATCTAGAACTTTGCCTTTTGTTTTGCTTACTAAGCTGTGTCCTAATAATTTTACGAGGAGCCGGGGGATTTTTTTACCGGATTCGCAGCCTCAGAATCTTGTTGCTTTGAGCCATTGCTAATGGATCTTCAACTTCATCAACTCTGTGCACATTTTCACTTCTTTTAGGATCCATTTGAAAATAAAATACCATTATAAATTTATAATGATTATTGAGTTTCTCAAGATGAACATCCCTAATGTAACAAATTAAGAAAAAAACAACTAATTGGTTTGAATAGAAAACTATATATGATATTTTTTTTATCTAACATCAATAAAACTAAAATATAAAAAAAATATGTTTTAGACTATATATTTTTGAAAATATATATTCTGATATTATATATTATATATTTCAGATTTTGAAAAATATATATTCTGATATATTTAAGATATTATATATATATATTTTGAAATATCATATATTATATATATTTGAAATATACATATATATATATATATATCTTATATATTTCAGATTTTTAGATATATATTACTATATTTTAGATATATATTTATGGAAATATATATTTCAACTTTATTTCAGAAATATACATATTATATATAAAATTTCAGAATATATTCTGATACTTCAAAAACTATAGAAATAAATAGTTTTTATGAAAATTATGAAATTAATATAAATATCTACTACTATATATATTTAAAACTGAAATATATATATTCAAAACAAAAATATATATACAAATATATTGGAATATATATTTTCTAGAAATATATATATATGATATATTTCAGAATATATATTTATGATTTAAAACTGAAATATCTATATTTAAGAGTCATTTTTTCAGCATATATATATTTTTTCAAATATTTCAGTTTTTATGCAAAATCAAAATATCTATATTTAACAATTTTAAATATAAAATATATATTTAAATTAAAATCGAGATAATTTTAAATAGATTTGGTTTTTTTATACAAAACTGGAGTTTTTTGTGCAAATATATCATAAATAACCGGATTTTTTCCAATCTTAAACAAAACATAAATAAAATATATCAACTTTTAAGTTTTAACATGCATTAAATTTTAAAAATATTAAATAAAAAATACCAACCTGTGAATGACTGAATGTGAAGCCTGTTGCTTGAGTCTTGAGAAATTGAGAGTTAAGACTTGAGCTTGAGTTGAGAGAATGAGAAGATGGGAGAGCTAAGTTGAGATTTGAGTGATGTTGAAGTTTAACAATGAAGTTGAAATTTGAAAATCTCGATTATTGAGAATTGATAGAATGGGAGATTGAGAGTGCTTGAGTTGAGGGCAGACTAAGAAAAGAAGAGTCATAGAGAAAGAAGAATGAAATTTAAAAATTTGAAGAAGACTTCTAATCTAAGGAAAAAATGACACCTATTTGTCATTACCTATTTGGTGTAAAGGTCTGTAGAGAGTAAGGATCCTTTCTTTGAATCTTTCCAAAAAATGCAGGAATCTATCAAGCTAATATTTCTAAAAGAGTAAAGGTGTAGGGAATAGGACTACGGCTTCATTGCCTTGCAATGCTTGCCATCAATGGCAATCCCAAAGAGAATACTATAAACTAAGTTAGGTTGTAACTAGGATAGAAATAACCTGGTTAAGTAATAACTAATAAGTAATAAGTAGTTATATAACTCGATTCGGTTCGGTTTCGGTTTTCATGTGAAAACCGAAGTCAAACCAAACCGTCAGTTTACCCATCTTTGCAACCCGAAACCGATTGGTGGTGAAGAAAAATCGGCTAACTCAGGTTGGGTCAGACCGGGTTGGTCGATTTGATTAGTTTGAATTTTGTTATGAACAACCCTAACTTTTATGGAAAGACTGTTTTGAATTATTTGAATCACTTTAGTTTCTTAAATTTATTGCTAATTCATATTCTTCCTTAAAGCCTTTTAATATGTATTTCTCTTAAAACTTGTGAAATAGGGAAAGAGATTGGTCTTGGTACCTTGAGGCTTATCTCTTTTTCAGTCCTTCTTTAATGGATGATTTCTTCCTTTATTGCTATCAATATATTCCTTGAGATATTTTTATAGAAAAATTAAGAAAAATGTTTCTTATAGTTTATAAAAAAACACTAATTACTATATGCCAAAGTTGATTTTCAGTCTTATTATAAATGCCTCCCATTCTACTTGTTTTTATTAGTTTTTAACTTGACACATTACCACAACATATTGCCCTCTTAGCTTTCTATTCATTGTGATACCTTTAATTTCATCACAAACTAGAGCCCAATGCCTAGGCCTATAATAACTCTTACCTCTAATGCCTTCCAACTAAATACCTTTAGTTTGGAGGTATTGAACCAATACAAAAGGTTTTACTTGGGAACAAAATGATTCAATGCGAAGTTTTAAAGAAAAAATCAAATAAGAAAATGGTATTAGTGTTTAAACCCCACAATTTTTATTTCATTCTAGTTTTGTAAGTTGTTTCCTAATTTTTTTAAGTCTAGTTGGAAAGGTAGTACACTATTATTGTATTGGCTAATTTCGACCATCCATTAAATAGGGGCAATTAGACTAACCATTTTTGCAAAGTAAAGTTTAGAAATATTTGTGTTGTTGATATACAAAAGTAAGTTATGAATCAAATTTGTTCTTTTAAAAAACTATTCCAAAGTATCATATAAGCACAAAAATAAAATTCACAATAGTCTTGAAACTTATAACCTCAGCCCTATTCATACAAAATTGTAGATGCTTATATCATGGGTTAATCGAGGTTCTCAATAATAAATAAAAGTTAAATTTATGAACCAAGGTACTTCAATCAATAATTTATCCTTTTATTCTTTTGCCTCTTCTTCAAAATGAATTTTTTAATCAACATATAAAATCATTATTGGATAATGTAGGTCGTCTCAAACATACCCAAATGGAGTTACCCAATACAAAATTAATTTGTAGCTGTTAATGTAATATATCATTTTTGAGTTAGAAGACAAAAAGC
Source organism: Nelumbo nucifera (assembly GCF_000365185.1). Next base: position 1,153,358 of record NW_010729182.1, read on the forward strand.
ATGCAATCATATTATATATGAGGGGTTTAATAATAATTATACCCATTAGATAATTCATGGGGAATATATATCTTATGGCATGCTTGAAAATGGTAAGACTAAAAATAATGATTCAGACTTAGGTGATGACATGCATTGGCTATTGCATAATGCACTTAAGTTCCAAACTCAAAAAATGAAGCAAGTGATTTATAGCATAAATCTATATATGAACATGATATAGTAGTTGAGAAGTTTTTTAGCTACTTAGAAATGTTAATTAGGAATTATATCTAAGATGTAAAAAACTTACCAAATTATCTTTCTTTGTTTAATTATATCATATAAAATGTTTTTTTTTATGGAGCAATAAATCTTTTACAATGTTACTAGAGTTGTTAAAGGAGATATTTTTTATTGGTAAATCAATATCAAATTCCATTTATGAGACCAAGAAGATTATTGATGAGTTAAGACTAAACTGTAAAAAAGTTAAAGAATATTAAAATGATTATATGTTATGTTGGAAGAAAATTGTTAATAATTAGTTATGTTCTAAGTGTAGTGCTTATAGTGAAACATGATCAAATATTTAAATAGTAAAATAAGACTTCAATATTGAAAGGATTAACAAATTTAAAGAAAATATTACACTATTTTTCATTGATGGAGCATTGTGTCATCCTATTGATTCCCCAACTTAGAAAACATTTAACAATCAACATCCAAATTTTATTTCAAATAATCATAATGTGAGAGTTTGGTTAACATTGAATTGTTTTAACCCATTTAAGATAAATAACATTAATTATAACAAACATTTTATTGTTTTAATTGTATATAATTTGCCACTATATTTATGCATGAAGCAATGATATTTCATCTTATCCTTATTTGCTTTTGATCCTAATAAATAGGGCAATGACAATGATATATATTTACAACTTTTAATAAATGTATTAAAGGAATTATAAGATGTTAAAGTGGATACTTACGATGTTTCAAATAACAAAAATTTTTGAATGCAAGTGATATTAATGTAGATTATCAATGATTTTTTTAGATATGGTACTTTATTTAGATAGAGTACTAACGGGCGCTATGTTTGTCCTTATTGCAACAATGGTATTTATTTTTAATACTTACAAAGAAAAATCATAAGGTACGTTATATGAATTATCAATGATTCCTCTTATTTGGTCATAGGTTTAGAAAAGATAGAATATCTTTTAATGACAAATAAGAATGTGTCATGCATAAAAGAAAATATGGGCTTTATTTTTTGTAATACAAAATCTGAATTATGGTATTATTCAAATTTGTGAGCATTTATTTGACATGCAAAATGCAATGATTAAGATGTCAAAAATGTATTTTTTGATATCTTTGTGTCATGAAAAGATTACATTACAATATCAATTTTTTGGATACATTTGTGTACTTTTATAATAATTGGTATATTTGATTAAAATTTTAAGGCATTTAATAATAAAGTTCATGCTTTATACTGATTTCAAATAAACAAGAAAAATGCAAAAATAAGTACATTGTGAATTCACTTTACATTCTTAAATCGAAAAAAATGCTATTTATGCAGAGTACATATTTGTATTTACATTACAACCATATACAATTAATGGTACAACTAAGACATTAATAATGATAGTTCTATTAATTACTATTATTAAAAAAAGAAATGTTCATTTTAGTTTTCTTATTAGAAAAATAATTTATTATGTCACAATTTAGATGTAATGTATATTGAAAAAAATGTATATAACAATGTGATTGCAACCTTATTGAATATATAAGATAAAACAAATGATAATATGGATGTTTATTTGAATTTAAAATACTTGGGTATAAGATAAATACTTTATTCACAGTCTACTACAAAAAAAAAAATACTTATTACATTTTTATATTAACACTAAGAAAGAAATTTTCTATAAAGTGTTAAGGGAATTACTATTTTTTATGGATATGCCTCCAATAGTTTATAACATGTGAATTTAAAGAAGCATAAAATTTTATGAGTTAAGAGCCATGATTGTTATATTTTGATGAAACTAATCTTGTTAGTTATATAAAGAATTTTATCCAAAAGTGTGAGCTCACTTTTAATTAGTAAACAAAATCTTAAAAGGATTGTGTTCTAAAGTTGGAAAAATAAAAGATTTAGAATGGCTAGAGTCCTAAATTGTATTTATATTTTGCCATTTAAAAAATATTTTTTCTCGTTCATTTTTTTAATATTATAGTACAATTGCCTATTCATTTAATTAGCGAGGTAAGAATTGGTGGTTTAGGCATTTGCTAAAGAATTATATATGTTATCTTTAGGCATTTGTTCAAATTGAAGTTTTATATGCAAAGTAAAAGTTGATTAGAGGATTCTATCGCAAAAGAATATATAGCAAACCATTTTTTTTTGTTCAAGGTATTTGCAAAATATAGAAATATGATTATACCAAACTATACAAAATGATAAACAGGATAATCTTATTATTGAAAAACAATCATTTTTCGTATAAAAGGTTATGCTATGGAAAAAAGTTTATATGTTTGAGTTATATTGTGATTCACTTATACAAACTCACTAATATATATTATTTAACAATGACGAACTATGTCTCTCTCATGAGTAACTCTTTAATTTTATCTAATAAAAAAATATTTTTTTTATCTTATCCATGTTAATTCACATGTAGAGAACATATGAAGGTTATTAAACAATAATTCGCCATGTACAACCAAAGGAAATTGAATACATTCATAATAGTATTTAGTATGTTTCATACGCAATTTAGGGACCACGTAAGTGATTTAGATATAACCGTGACATTTAGTGCATGCTTGCACTTTTAAATTAATATATCTTTTATCTAAATAAGCTTATCAGTTGCATATTTCAATTGATAAACAATTGTTAAAAGAAATAAGATGGATGACATTATTTCAAACAAGGAGATTTAAGAATTATATTATCAATGATTTTGAGTTTCATGCCAAAGATTACAAATAGAGAATAACATAATATATAATTATTGTAATTGCCAAAACATTATGCTTTACAAGTGAAAGTAATATGAATTTTATTACTAAAGATGTAGCATATTATGGTGTCTTAATTGATATCATTGAGTTGGATTATAATGGTAGTGGAAGTGATAAAAATCCTATTGTTAGAGATATAATATATTATGGTGTCTTTATTAATGTGAGCGTTAGAAAAACTGGCTCACTTTGCCACTTGGGCGGGAAATGGAGTTGCCACCCATCAGATTAGGAAATAGAGGTGATGAGACCTCCGATAATGATTTGATTCCAAAGCCCGTGGCATCAGTCCAACCAGTCCGATTAAGACTCGGATGGGAGAGGGAAGGGGGTAGGCACCCCTCTCCTAGGTCTAATAAGTGGGGCCCATATGGGATACTAAAAAGCACAAACACCATATATCAGACAAACAAATGAATAACGGGTATCCAAGCCAAGCCAACACACTTTTCTTTAAATTCAATAATTTTACAAATGCATGATTATTTTACTTTTTTTAGTCATTATTCTATTTGTCCCTTTTTAATATTATATTTTATCATACACTTTTTTCTTACCTTTTTTTTATTTCCTTTCCATTCGCCACTTTATTAATATTTGACATTTTGAGATAGGGAATGCAACATACATAGATTTTGATAACAATGAAAGAGTCATTTATGAAAATTTATGCTTCAATGATACCTATTAAAAACAACAAGAATGATCTTAATTTACTTCCAAAAATGCTAAACTTAGAAGAAGATCAGCTTATTTTACGATGAGCTAGAGCATTGAATTTAATTGAAGATGGAAAACAAAAGAAAAAGGGAGAGATGTCAGAGGGATGAGAGGGATAGGTAGTGGAATCAATGGCAAAGGAGGGAGAGAAAACATAGCTAGAATGGGAAATCATACGATTTATATCGTCGGCACAGTTCATACTGCGGTAGCATCAAGTTTGTTCATATTTCAATCAAAACAAAAATAAAAAAATAAAAAAAATAAATGATAAGAAAACAACACAGTCAGTTGGGTTGGCCGTTAAACTCATATAACTCGCCTGAAATGAAGGTAAACCAAAGGAAACGACATAGTCATTTGGGTTGATCGTTAATCTCGGTATAACTCACATGAAATGAAGGTAAACCAAAAAAAAATTGTAAACAACGCACACAAAAAGACAGAGGTTAATAAGAAAACGAGAAATAAAATTAAACTAACATCCACGGTTTGCAAAAGTTGGTTCAGTGACTACTTCATCACCAACTTTGATTATCTTTTTAGATCCCACATTGTTATAAGGACACAAAGGCATTCGAATTTGCTTAAACATAGAACAAGAAGACATGAACCAAAAGAAACAATGCAGTTATTATCATGAATGCTAATATCAGATAGTGCCCATTAAATGAAAGTAAATTGATGCATTAAAAAAAAGAAAGCAAAAAAGAATGCGCATATTAAAGAAAGAAACAAAGGTTAATAAGAAAACAAGGAATAAAATTAACAGAAGTTGGTTCGATGACAAGCTCATCACCAAATTCGCTTATCTCTTCATATTCAACCTAAAATGATATAGACTTACTAAAAAGGTTACAGAACCTACTTTAGCTAATGTTGGCCTATAATAAAGCCATAAACGATGGTCGAAATATTATTTAGATTCATTGCCATTCACTGCTACGAGTTATGGCTTCAATTCTTGCTTGGGTTCTGGCTTTGGCAGGGACTACAAAGTCGAACTACGAACAGGGTAGAGGATGGAAGAGAGGAAGAGGGAGATAGCGGAACGTGTAGGGTTAGGGAATGAAGAGGGCTTGAAGATATTGCCGTTATCGCCTTCTTCTCTTCGAGAGGTAGGAGACGATCAATAGTGGCCTCCCCCCTTTTCTTTCTACTCTCTACTCGAAATAAAGCTCTTGGTCTCCTTTGAAAGAGAAAACCAAGGGAAATTTCGTAAATTTAGGAAAAACTAGGGGAAACAGACAACTTTGCTCACACAGGTCAAAGAGGGCTTAAAGGGTTAAACCGGGGTTTGGTTCGATGATGGGTGGTTCTAGTTTAAAGAGGATTGAGATTGGTCCGACCACAAAGAGGAGTTTCGCGTTAGTGGGTTAGCGAGATTGACAGAAATGAAGTCTTTCCTAATGGGCGGGTAAATGGGGGTATTTTTTACTGAAATTTGATAGGGTGAGGTTTTTGGAAGTCCCGAGTTGTCTGGTGTGGTTGGATTGGGCCAAATAGGCCCAGATCGGACAAATATGAAAAAGGTTTAATTCAGCTAATTTGAGGTTTCAAAACATAATCTAGGTGTGATCAAAGAGCAAACAGGGCCTGTTTTGGATGAAACTTCTCAAGGTAGGTTTTTTTGGTAGTTTGAGATGATTGGTAAGGTCAGATTGGGTCAATTAGGCTCAGATCTGAAGGATTTAGGATTTAGTCAATCTGAAGCCCTGAAACAGAATCTGGGTATGATTAGGGCAAATGAGGGGTATTTTTGGTGAAAATTGGCAGGGTGAAGTTTTTGGGGGTTTTGGAATGATTGGCGAGTTAGATTGGCCCTAATTGAGCAAACCTAGAAAGGGTCAAAATGGAATCTAGGTGTGATAGAGGGGTAACAAAGGTGTTTTGGGTTGAGATCTCATAAGGTAGGATTTTTAGGTAGTTTGAGGTGATTGGTAAGGTCAGATTGAGCCAAATAAACCTAGATCAGGTAAATTTAGAATCCAATCAATCTAGAGCCTTGAAATGGAATCTTGGTGTAATTGAGGGGTCAAAAAAGGTGTTCTGGGAGGAAATTTTATAGGTAGGTGATTGAAGGTGTCCAGGATATGATGATGATGCTTAACTAGTCTTGAAGAGTCAAGATCATACAAATTTTGGGTCAATAAGATGTTTCAGAATGGAATCTTGGTTCGAGAGAAGGGGTAATAAAGGTGTTCTGGGATGAAATTTTATAGGTGGGTATTTTGAGGTGTCCAGGGTATGATGATGATGTCTTATTAGTCTTGGAGAGTCAAGATCGTAGAAATTTTGGGTCAACACGATGTTTTGGAATGAAATCTTGGTTCAATGGAAGGGCAAATGGGGAAATTTGGGGTTGATTGGTTTGGATGTATCAATATCAAAGGAATCTAGGTTATGAGAGTTTAAGTTAACGAGATCGACCAAAATGGAATCTTTGCTTGCTAAAAGGGTAAATGGAGGAATCTTAAGCTGAAATTTCATGGATAGGTGTTTTGGAAGGTTTTGGGTTTGATGGCTGTGCCTGATCTAATGATTGAGGTGTAAGTGGGAGTCTTTCATGCCATCAGATAGGTATCAGGCAGATTTAACGGTGGATCTGAGGGCTCTCAGGATGAAATTCGGGTTTTTTGGGTTTTGTGTCTTTCGGATGGATCATAAGGGTCTGATCGAGAATTTGGAGTGAATTGGAGGTTCAAACGACGGATTGAGCAAAAATCAGGTGCTAACAATTGATATCATTGAGTTGGATTATAATAAAAGTGAAAAGTTATAATGTTGAAGTGTGATTGTGTTGAAGCATGGGAAAGATTCAAGGAGATGCTTAGGAAGTGTCCTCACCATGGGATACCAACTTTGCGTCAAATTCAGACCTTTTATAATGGTATTACCCCCTCTAACCGATCCATTATTGATGCAGCCGCAGGTGGTACGATCATGAGGAAAACTCCAAAGGAAGCATATGACCTAGTGGAGGAGATGGTATCAAACAGCTACCAATGGAGCAATGACCGAACCAATCAGAGGGGAGTACACCACATCGATTCCTTTGCAGCCCTATCTGTGCAAATAGCTAATCTGAATAAGAGACTGAATAATTTTAGTATTGCAGCCATTAGTACACCATCTAGCATCTCATGCGATTTATGTGGTCAAATAGGACATGCCAATTCTGATTGTCAAATAAATAATCCTTTTATTTCCCATGAGAATGCTAATTTATCTCTCATGCTGGCAGGACAAACTACAACCCATATTCAAATACATACAACCCAGGGTAGAGGAATCACCCAAACTTCTCATGGAGTAACAATCAGCAAAACACACCTATGGGTTTCCAACCACAACCGCCCCCACAAGAAAAAAAGAACAATATGGAGGAAATGATCTCTAAGTTCATTAATGCCACTGAAGCAAGGTTCCAAGAGCAAGAAGCATCGATTAAAAACTTAGAGGTTCAAGTGGGGCAGATTGTAAGCATGTTATCAGAAAGGAAAGAGGGAAGGCTACCCAGCAACATAGAAAGGAACCCAGAGAGCAAGTAAATGCCATAACTTTAAGAAGTGGGAAAACGGTTGGCGAAATTCAAAGAAAGGACAAGGAAGCTGAAGTGGCCGATCTACAAAAGGAGAATGAGGGAAGTACCCCTAAACTRAATTTACATGAAATTAAACTTCCTATTCCCTACCCAAGAAGAGTCTTGAAGGCTAAATTAGATAAGCAATTTGAAAAATTTTTAGAAGTTTTCAAAAAGATTCATATTAACCTTCAT
>NW_010729182.1:1163987-1197433 GCF_000365185.1 Nelumbo nucifera
ATATATATATATATATATACATGATTCATCTGAATTTAATGGTTTTCTTGGACTTAATGCACTTCCATCTTGAGAGCTCTACTCGAGAGATCGAAGGGTTACCTGATGGGCATAGGTTTAGTATATCTCGAGAGAAAATATTAAATAAATTTGGAAAAATATCAGCTTATGGGAATGACAATTAGTCTTGGATGATCGGACCCATCAATATTCATTACATTGGTTAGGTGGACCTAAAGTCCTAGCGATTTCATCATTTGCATATTCGATTAGTGATCACTCTTGTTTTTATTTTCTTTGTTCCAGTTTTATTTTCAGTAGTTCTTGCTCAATCCTAAATTTCGATTGTCCAAATAATTAGGGAAAACTGTGGTTCTACTACTTATTTTGTTAAATCCCCGTGGGGATGATATTTTTTATACTACTTGATAACTAGTGCACTTGCTAGGGCTATATTTATAGCTATCATTTATCAACATTTATCTGATGCGCCATACATGCTTGCATCTCGAGTGGAGTAACTTTTCTATGTTCAAAATCCTATTAAGTTAGATTGACATGTTGTTATAAGGACAAGACTTAGGACTTATTTGATATGCAAGGGAAATTATTGACTAGATATGTTAATCAATATTTGAAAATCCATAATGTACTAATTAATGTTTAGAATATGTAATAAATGTTGGTGAAGATGTTGATAGTTAAATTAAGGAAAATATTAAAGGGACAAGGGACGAAAATTGATAGAGTTTTACCACTTAACATATCAATGGAATTGAATAATAAAAATGATATTGAGCTTGATAATAATGATGGTGATAACAAAGAAGGCACTGAGTATGACTTTAGTGACCATAACGAGGATGACATTGATTTCAGTTAAATGAATGAGAACGATAATGACTTTGAAGACAGTGATAGGGATTATTAAAGCATAAGAGTTTATAAATAATTAAATATTTTAATGGAATTTAATTTTAGTCTTTTGGTATTCAAACATGAGACTTAATCTAGCTTAATATATTATTCTTTTTTAATCTTGCTTAATATATATATATATATATATATTTTGAAGATATTGGTTTAATTTTGGCTTGTTGGCTTCTTTCCTTGATCTTGGTTAATGTATATTTGTCTTCATTATTTTTTTCCTTTCTTGTTAATTGGTTAGATGCTTCTTTTTTTACTATTAATAATTGATTTTATGTTTGTCTTTGTCTTAACAATAATAATGGTATTCAATTGGAAAAACAATTGAAGAAAGACATCTTTTTTATCCCCCACTAAGTCTAAGTGTTTTGGTTGACTTCCATTTGAAGGTCTCTTCCTTCTTCTCAAAGTGAATAGAACCAACCTCAGGATTGGAGCTTTAATCTTTTATGATACCGCTGCATGTATGATACTAAACTCTTTTGATTTCTCCAACTTCTTTAATTGCTAAGTCTACAGTTTGAAGTTTAAGGGAAATGGCAAAAATTTACACCAGGCCTTTGGAGGTAATATTTGCATTGCAAAAATTCACTAAATTAAAGAGAATTTTACCTTAAATTGCATTTAATAAGTAAATGTGAAGAACTTACACAACATACCCATCCATTTCTAGCATCTAACTTATGTGGCAAACTAAGTAACATAAGTGCAATTATTATTCCCATCAAAGTTCAAAATTTCGCAACATATCGGTCCATATCGGCTGATACGTATCATATCTTTAAGGGGTCGACACAGGAAACACTATAAAATCCTTTGTATCATCTTTTTTTGTCGTGCCAACCCATATCAGGGGTGTATCAGAGGGCGTATTAGGGGTATCAAGGTGTATCAGTGGATACAGTGTGACTTTTTTGTAGCCAAAAAACAAATTAAAAACTTTTAAGAAAAAAAAGGCTTCTAACTCTCTCTAAAAGCCTTATTTCTCTCTCAAACTCACCAAATCATCCCTACACATTCTTTGGTTATAAGATCTTTAAAAAAACCCAAAAGGAACCTCCAAAACTCAAGATTGTTTGTGTTTTTTCAAAATTTTTCAAAAATTACAAAAATATGTATTTTTTCAACTTATTTGATAATATGTTGCAATATTTTGTATTTGTTTTTTGGTTTTGATGCTTGGAAATGCTTGTATATAGATTGATATACTCTCCTTGTGTTGATAATCCTTTATGCTTTTTGTGCTTTTAATAGATCTATGTAATTTTTTAAAGAAAATTCAAAAAATATAAAATGACAAAAAAGGGAAATTTTATATTTTTGGTGTAATATACCCATAAAGATTGGTTGTGTCATAGATCTATGGGTGATCTACCATCTCCATAGATCTATTGAATTTTTTATAAAATATTCATTTTTTGTAGTTTTTAGAAAAATTATTTATTATTATTTTATTGTAAAATAAAGAATATTTATTTTTTAAAACTTTTTGTAATTTTAGAATAAAAATACTTATCTTTCCTAATTTTTTAATTCATATATCTATTGAAATTTCTTGTGAAATATTTATTTTTATTGTTTAAGTATTAGAATATAATTTTTTTCTAATTTTTAGTGTGACCTAGCCATAATATTTACCATGTTGTAAATCTATGGATGATTTATCACATCCATAGAGTTATATTTTGTTACATTTTTTAAATTTTTTTTATAATTTTTGGAATAGAAAATAAAGTAATTATTTGAATAAAAATAAATAATTGTTTAAAAATTTATAGAAAATGTTTCCTTAAATAATTATTAGGCTTATACTTTGTAGTTCTAACCTTATTAGAGAATACCCTTATGTGTGCATAATTCATTATGATATACTTTTTCATAAAAATCACTAAAGGATGTGATTTTCATTTATAAATAGCTTATTTAGGCCTTATATTATTGATTTATTTTTATGATTTATTAGAGTATCTATAGTGTTTACATGTGTATCTTAATTTTTTGTCTATATTCATGTGTATCCAAGGTGTATCCCGATGCATCTCTTAAATTTGTCTTTTGATACACTTAGCGTTTCCGATACTTTAAACCTTGATTCCCACAAAGCAGGTTATGAAGGAAAGCAGATCCTTTTATCGTTTTTCCCCTTATGGCCTACTCTTGCCCATTCCCAACACCTCTTGAAGGAAAGGGGCATCAATGGGAAAGAAGTTTCATTTGCTACCTCCATACACTCTTGGAGGTAACTCAACCTCTGAAATTTTGGAGGTGTTTTACGACAATTGGAGGATATGTATGGAGGTGCAACCAAATGAGCACCAACTCCTAACTATGTGTTTGGAAGTGTGGGCGTTTTTGGGACCGGTTTTCAAGAAAAAACCACCCATGCTTCCAAGACCCATTTTTCATAAAAAAACGCTTCTGCCACGTAGGCAGTGAGCAACACTATGCTGTTTGGTAATGTGATTTTCATCACCGCTTTTCATGCATGTGCTGACAAGTATGCACCACATAGGATCAGTCAACCGTTGGGGGAAATGGTTCACCGATGCATGAAACGCTGGTGGGGTCCCAATTTACGAGGCATGCCTGATTTTTCAATAAATGCCTGAACCAAACATTCATATATATGGGCGTTTGTTGAAACACCTATGTGGATCCAACGTGGCACCGTTTTTTTGAAAAACGATCACGGTTCCAAACATCCCCTAAAAAAGCAATGTTTTCAGTGTTCAAAGGTCTTCTCAATGCTACTAAACACCACCTTAGTGAATTTATTAATCAAGAAAACCATATTCGAAAAGTAGATAAAATTGTTCAATGAGTTCCTATTTATATTTGAGACAAGATGTGAACCATTCACTTACCTTCATTTCCAAAGAATGATGAAATGGTATGGAGGTTGGATTCAAAAGGGACCTTTGCCATCAAGTTTGCTTGCAATCTCGTGATGAGGAGAATTTAGGCCCCATTTGGCTCATGGGAATATGGGTTTGGAATCGGAATCGAAATGGGCTATTCCAATTCCAATTGTTTGGTTGGGTGAAATCAGAATCCCATTCCCATTCTTGTTGGAATGGCATTCCCCCAATTGAGGGAATGGCCATTCCCTACCCCTCCCTTGGGAATGAAATCCTATTCCTATCGTTTCCAAGTCTCATTCTCATTCCTATCTAAACCAAACAGACTATGGGAATAGATCATTCTAATTCTGATTCTGATTTCGACTACAAACCAAATGAACCCTTAGATGAATCAAGAATTGGGACATGCAAAGATTTGTAAAATAAAATACCCCTCGAAAGTGAAAACTTTCATGTTTTTACTTCTAAATAAAAAAAAATGCTTAATAAAGAGAAGATATAAACCATATTTTTGTCTTCTACCAATTAGCAAAATAGATTTGGCTTACATTGGACCCTTTCATCCCTAAACCCTTGACGATGAAAGGGTTTTTATAGATTGATGGAAACATGTGGAAATTGAGGGACATCGCAATAAGTGTACTCACCCTCCTGCAAGGTGAGGCCAAGCTTTAAATTTCCTCAGTTGACATGGCTGAGACTTGGGCATGCTCATCACGTTGCTGTGAAATTTTATCCAAATAGGATTATCATTGAAGGGAACTCTAGTATTTAGGGGTGCAACGTGCAAGTCAGGTAACTAATTTTAGGATTTTACACTGCATTGGATTCAAGTTTTTAAGCCCAAGGTTTTTAAAATCGACTTAGAGAATGAACCGATCAGGGGTCTGGTTTCCAGGTTGAACGGTCAGTCCATTCTAATAAAAAAATAAAAAACAGTCAAAACCTTTCGAATAATTAACCACCCGGGTCAACGATTTATTGACCAAAATCAATGGTTTTTAGAAAAAATCCAATTTTTGGGAAAACTAGAACGGTCCGATTTTCCGATCCGACTGGATCTAATCCGGTTTTGAAAACCTTGTTCAAGCCTATTCAAACTTTGACCAAATCCCAACCCCCTCTTGTAATGTCAAGCCGATTCTGGACGAATGCTACGAACTGGGTTGAGTATTTGGGCTTACAATTGCATTAAAATTTTGTGGCTGACTGGCTTGCTAACTCTAAATTTGGACATAGGAATTTGGTTGCATATCCCCATCTTCCTAACTGGAAGCTTGTATACATTTGTTTTTGTGATACATGGGTATGGCCCTCCTGTGTAGCCATGTTCTACCCACCAGTTTTCAGGTTGATAGTTTAATTACTTGGTTCAAATGGATGGCCCATTTTAACAAAAAAAATTAAAAATTAAAAAATATAATTAAAATAAAAAATATCTAAACCTGTTGAATGGGTCGAACGGATCAACAGTTCAACCGCTCAGGTTAATGAATTATTGACCGATTCAACAGTTTTTGGTTAGGGACCAGGTTTAGGGTAAAACGAAACCAGTTGCCTGAACGGTTCCCAAACTGAACAGTCCGACCAACCGGGTCAACGATGGTTCGAAAACCATACATTTTATTCGAGGGTTAATTACTTAAAGTACCCTCAAACTATCTGATAATTAATTAAAGTAATCCTAAAGTATTAAACCCTGCTTAAACTACCCCTAAACTATCAGAAATGTGATACATACTACCCCTCTGGTGGTTGTCCATCACATTTCATATTTTCATTTGTATGTGACATTACATGATACTTTAAATTTTTTAAAAATCCAAATTTGCCCTCACCCTACCGACACCCAAAATCATTATTCATTTCCCATCTCTTTTTGACTCAATCTGTTCCCAGGATGCTGCACTTGAAAAGGAAAGAAGGAAACATGAAAGAACTAAAATCTATTAGTAACGACAAAGTTTCCATAGTTTGTGAGAGACATTCATCTTGGAACAAAGTTTCCCTTTTAGAATAAGAGCAAACCTATGAGAAAGTTGAAGGCTCTGCTCTCCTCTTTCTTCTCATCTCCATATAGGTTAAATGAAGAACCTATAGAAACTAGAGAATAAAAGAACATTTTCTAATATGGGTTTTGTTTCTTATCGAGTTATATGGTGCGGGTTCTCTTTATTATTGACACCTTCGATTTTGGTCACCTCCGTTATAAAGTTTTTTTTTTCTAGGGAAATATTGAATTTTTTATGTTTTATTTATTTTTTTTTTCAAAATCAGCTCAGAGGGATCGGTTTAAGTCCCGACTACCCTCTGAACCATGATCTGACCCAATACAATCCCTGTAGGGGCGTATGAGAAAGCCACTGGCATGATATGTATCGGCCGATACAGACTGACAGTATCGATACTTTGAACCATGTTCTAGCTAAAAGGTATTTATAATGTGCAATTGGGAATTTTGGTGTTCCTCATTATGGTGGCCCCATTATTGGGACTGTAGTTTATCCAAAAGCAAATAAGAAGGCATGCAAGGTCTTTGACGAGGTTGATATGTCTTTTAAATCCAAGCCAGGAGGTATTCCAATTTCCAACCTTCCTTCTTGCCAATACTCAATAGGGGAGGTCAGTTCTGTTAATTTGATGTTTTGCATGCGATTTTTTGTTTCTCCTAATTGAGTGTCCTAAGTTTTTAGGGGTTTAACATTTTGATCAATTAGTGCTTGGTGGTGACTGGTGATTGATCAATTCTTTTAACATGTGAGTTTTTTTTTTTTCCGTTTTGAGATTAATGTTTGTTAATAGAAACTCTAATTCTGGTATCCTGAAGTGACTGAAACCGAACTATGGTTCTACTTTCCTCTCTATCCATGTATTCATTTAAGTTATAGGGCCTCTATATTGACACAATCACACAATGGATTGGAGTCTTGCATCTTCATAGGTTCTGGTTTTTGAAATATTGTTCTACTCTCTCTCTTTTCGTTTTTGAAATGTGACGATGCTGGAGAATGGTGAAAATGCTGGTAATTGTGGATTTTTGTGGGTCCTTGTCTCTTTGGCATTTGGCAAGACATAATGAATTAGATTTGATTTGGAATCTGGGTTTGAGTTCGGTATATTTTGAAATTTCAAAGAATAATTAAAGATATAAGTTTCTTGTCTAATTTAATGGCAAGACTTACCGGAAACTGAATTTCCCAAAGTAAGGAGTAGTTAAGTAGGGTTTGAAACATTAGGGATACCTTAAGTAATGTCAGATAGTTCAGGGGTACCTAAAGTATTTAATCCTTTATTTAACAGTTAAGATTGACCCCAATTCGACCTAACCCCGCCCAACTTGCATTCCCAACTAACATCTTGCAGTAATAGAACCACTTACCCGAACTCATGGAATTGAAGACGGTGCAAAGTTTAAAGTATCGATACGTATCCTGTCAGTGATAGACCATAATTCAGAGGGTAGCCAAGACTTAAACCAATTCCTCTGAATCGGTTTTAAAAATAAATAAATAAAACATAAAAAAACATCAATATACTGGTGTATTGGCCCGTATCGATACTTTGAACCTTGAGACAATGTTTAGAGTCAGATTTGGGTTCTACTTACCCATCAGTAAATGGTAACTTTTGGATTTTAAACCGGTTGTGAAGTCAATTTTTGTGTTCACGGTGGTCGTTTGAGGAGAACTACATTTTGGTGTCACTTTAAGAAATGGGCATGGCGATTTTCGCTGCTACAAAGTTCTAGCCAAGCAATGTGAGCTTGCTTATGTGAAACCAGAGCTGGCTTATTCCTGTTTGTCTTTTATTCATTGAGAATTTAAGTATATATATACATGAATACAACCACCGAACCTCCTAAGCTTATTGCAACTAGAACTCCTAAGTTTACAGGGACTCAAATATATCTTTCATCTCTATCTGAACTATTCATGATAAGGAAATGATAAGAAGATATATACAAATAAGATAATACTGAAGGACTCCTAATCCTAACACCCCCCTCCCCCTCAAGTTGGAGCATGCAGATTGTGAATGCCCAACTTGCGGAGAAAGTACTCAAATTCTCTGCGACCTAGTGCCTTTGTAAAAATGTCTGCCAGCTGAACGGTAGTCGACACAAAAGCAAGACGGATGCAACCATTTTGAATCTCATCACGTATAAAGTGGCAATCAACTTCAATATGTTTCGTACGCTCGTGAAACACTGGGTTTGCTGCAATATGCAAGGCTACCTAACTATCACAATATAATTGCATTGGGTTTGAATGCGTAACTCCAAGAGCCAATAACAATCCCTTCAGTCATTTTAAATCACACGTGGCCGTGGCCATAGAACGATACTCTGCTTCCGCTGAAGAACGAGCCACAGTGTGTTGCTTCTTAGTTTTCCAGGAAATAGGCAATTTCCCAAGTAGAATAAACTATCTAGACAGAGAACGTCGGGACAATGGACAACTCGCCCAATCTGAACCGCATCATGCATATAACTGTAAGTCACAATCTAAACGCAAGAGAATTCATTGACCAGGATTTCCTTTCAAGTAGCGCACCACTCGCAATGCAGCCTCCCAATGTTTTTCTTGCGGTTGCTGCATAAATTGGGACAAAACATGCACACAATAAGACAACTCTAGACGAGTTGCTAAAAGATAAATAAGCCTGCCCACCAAGCGCCTGTATCGCTCAGGATCAGATAAGAGAGGCCCATCTGTCAATGCGAGATTGTGATTCTACTCCAGAGGAAAATGAGCAAGTTTTGCACCAAGTAATCCAACTTCAGAGATAATATCCAAAGCATACTTACATTGAGACAGAAAGATTCCTGTTAAGTTTCGGGCAACTTCAATGCCCAAAAAATATTTCAATGGGCCCAAGTCTTTCATATGAAAGCAGTCACTCAAATATTTCTTGAAGACTTGAATTGTCGTACAATCATTACCTGACACGATAATGTCGTCCACATACACGAGAACAAGCACATGCACCCTGTCTTGACGAAAGGTGAAGAGGGAGTAATCTAAACATGATTGTTGAAACCCATATGCCTTCAAGGCTGTGGCTAATTTAGCAAACAAACATCTCAGCGTTTGTTTCAAGCCATACAGAGATTTTCGCAACCGAAACACCATACCTGGTTTATCCGACTGAAAACCAGGAGGCATTCGCATGTAGACTTCCTTATGAAGGTCACCATGCAAGAATGCATTATGTACGTCCATTTGATGAATCTCCCAATTTCTAGTTGTTGCGACTGCAAGGAACGCACGGACAATAACCATTTTTGCAACTGGGGCAAAAATTTCATTATAATCAATTCCCTCAACTAGATTGTTCCCAAAAATCACAATACGGGCTTTGTATCTGTCCACTGTCCCATTAGCGTTATACTTGATTCGATACACCCATTTGCATCCTATGGCTCATTTTCCAGATGGCAAAGACTCCACAGTCCATGTCTGATTATTTTCAAATGTCTGTATTTCTTTCCGCATTACATCCCTCCATTTTTCATCCTTTATGGCCTCAGCAAAAGAAGTAGGTTCAACTCCTGCAGTAATAATTGCCAAAAAAGCACGATGTCAACAAGAAAAATTGTTACAGTTCACATAGTTATCTATGGGATAAGGACTACCCGCAGAATGTGATTGGCCAAGTGAACTTGCAAAGGGACGCGGAGAGGGACTCAAGTGTTGTGTGGTGTGAAGCACATAATCTCTCAACCTTGTGGGCTGTTGTTTCTGTCGATGCCCATGCCCCAAATGAAATTCAGAGTGTTGTTGAAATTCAAAGTGCTGTTGTTGCTCAACATCGCCACCCCCCCTGACATCAGGACCGTCTTCGCTTGCATTTTCTGTGGTGGCGTCACAAGAATGCATGGGTTCACCAGCATTTGCATTCGGGTCTACGCGGGTTCCTTCTTCAGCGACTTCACCTCGCTGGTTAGCCTCCATCTCGCCATTTGCTAGTCCAGGTAAATAAGTGGATGGTACCAACACCTTATCTGTCCCACCTATTCCACAATTAAATTGGCCTTGTGCTTTGTTCAACTGTGCATCTTCCTTGTGTGCATACGGGAACTCATGCTCTAAAAAAGTAACATCTCTTGATGCAAAGAGCATGTCGGACTCTAAATCATACAGGCTCCATCATTTCTTTCCAAAAGGATACCCAACAAAAAMACACYRYCTGCTTYGACTRACAAATTTATCCCCTCCATGTCCATGATTGTGCGCATATGCTAAGCAACCAAAAACTCGCACGTTATCAAAAGAAGGAGGTCGCCCAAATAACATTTCATAGGAAGTCTTTCCCTTCAACAGAATGGACGGTGTCCAATTGATCAAATAACATGCGGTCATGACACATTCCCCCCAAAAATCAATAGGCAAGCTGGCTTGAAAGCGCAAAGCTCGGGCAACATTGAGTATGTGGCGGTGCTTGCGTTCAACCCTCTCGTTTTATTTAGAGGTCCCGACACAAGTGGTTTGATGAATAATACCACTTTCAGCAAAATAACTARCCAAGCATACAAACTCAGTCCCATTATCAGTACGGATCACCTTTACAGGTTTGTTAAATTGCCTTTGAACCATAGCAAAAAAATTTCGAAGAACCCATTCCACTTCCGTCTTATCAACCAGAAGATAAATTCAAACGCCTCTAGAAAAATCGTCTACTATAGTCAAAAAATAATGAGCACCACAAGAAGCTGCAGTTCTATAAGGACCCCACAAATCACAATGAATTAACTCAAAAATGTCGGATGCTTTATTATTACTAGAAACAAACTCTTCTCGACATTGTTTAGCTCAGAAGCATGCATCACAACCCTTAATACTGTCATCATTACTATTCTTAGTACTAATAAAAGGCAACAACTTATATATTCTATAAGAAAGATGCCCTAACCTTTGATGCCAAATATCACCATTCGTCCTGCTTTCTGTAGTCTTCATTGCTCTTGTTGATGCAATGCTCCAGAAATAATAGAGTCCCCCTCGCTGCTCACCCGCTCCAATCAACATCCTCGTAGTGCGGTCCTGTATCACACAGAATTTATTAGTGAACTGGACAATACAATTCGGTTCCTCAATCAATTGCGATACGGAAAGTAAATTGCAGTTCAAACTAGGCACATATAAAACACTAGTTAGTTTCAAATGATCGTCTAGTGCAATTGTGCCTTCTTTCTCTACTACTGTCGCTTTCCCGTCTGGTAACCCGATAGAGCACGGAATGACATTCTTTATGTCTCTCATCGACTCGAGGCTTCCTGTCATATGATGAGATGCCCCTGTGTCTATCATCCATTCTGTCAATTTTTGCTTACCACTTAGTCGTTGACTCCCCTCTTTCTGTGTGTTCAAAAGTTTGAGTAACATGTTCCACTACTCACTACTCAGTTCATTTAACCCAGTCTTGGCTGCATCAATTGATTCTCCTTGAGACGCATTGCCTTGCGCAGAGGCTTTGGCTATATGGGCCTTGACTTGGCCGCCACAACCTTTTCCTCCTGCCCCTACTCCTTGTTTCTGTTCACCCTGTTCTTTTTCTTTGTTTTCAGCCATACCGACTACTGTGTCTGAAAACCCACAATCGGTGGCAGAATCGCCACAAACGACAAAGAGCCGATCTCCGCTACCGCAGAACGTTGACTCACCGGAGACTTGAGCCCTTGTTAGGACAGTTGTCCGATCAACAGTCTCAACCAAACGGAACTTCTGTAGAAGGAGAAGAATTTCCTCCTCTATTCTTTTGTACGAATGGCCTCCCATCTTCTCATCGCCTCTCTTCTTGCCTTTGCCTTCTGCTTATTAGTGGAGTCATGTCATGGAACCGTTCTCTTCTCTTCTCTTCAACGAACTCTCGTTGTCACTGCTTCATCCATCAACCAAAAAGACCATGGGTGGAGGAAGACCCAAGACGAGTTGAGCAAAGACAAGACCTGTCAATTCGATATCGTCAGTCTCTCTCCACCACAAGACGATAGAGCCCATCGACGAAGTTCAGAACCCCAGATAGACTAATAGTGCTCCGAAGCTATTACTTCCTCTGCCGTTGTGACTCCTCTGTCTCCACCACCTCTAAGCTTTCCTTCTTCTTCCGATCTAAAAGATCAAGCAAACAGTCGACGTCTTCCACGATGATCATCGATTTGCTGGAAGTCAAGATCCGAAGCTTCCTCAACTGTGAATTACTCGACATTGTCGTTAATTCGAGGTCATAGATATCGAATTCGAGGAAATTCGCAATGGCAGCGATCAAGCTTGTCTTTCCAGTTCCTGGCAGGCTGAATTGTAAAACCAGAGCTTACGACTCCAACCAACAGAGCTTCGATTGGACAATCGAGAGAGATGTTCCCATGGCAACTTACTTCGTGAGGGCCTATGCTTACAACCCAGGCGGCCAACAGGTGGCTTTTGGACAATCTATGGACGGTCAAAAGAAGACCGAAGAGCTTTGCGAAAAACTCGAACGGACGACCGCCGGTTGCAGCCTTGGTAGGACGAAGGCGAAGATCAAACTCTGCAGAGAACAGAGTGCCGAACTGAATCTGGAGTGCAAAGTTTGTCCTTTGCCGGCGCCGAACAACATCACTTCCGCCACTGACCTCCAGAGGTCTTGGAACGCAGACCTCTCACTCCTGTTTCGTGGCTCTGATACCATGTGAAATCAGAGCTGGCTTATTCTTGTCTGTCTTTTATTCATTGAGAATTTAAGTATATATATACATGAATACAACCACCAAACCTCCTAAGCTTATGGCAACTAGAAATCCTAAGTTTACAGGGACTCAAATATATCTTTCCTATCCTATCTGAACTATTCATGATAAGGAAAGGATAAGAAGATATATACAAATAAGATAATACTGAACGGACTCCTAATCCTAACAGCTTAAGTGGTGGCAATTGAGGAAGGTGTTTTGTTCATCAAGGAATTGGAGATTGATAAGGTGATTATTTGAAGCGATTGCCTACAGTTGGTGAATTGTCTGACCTCAGCAACAACAGAATGCTTAAGAGAACTTGCTTTGTATTTCTCTTTTCCTCAGTTATTACGAAATGTTTTTCATACAAAAACAAAGATTAGAGTGCAGCAGAATTATGCTATGGTTTTGGTAAATATTTCTTCAACTATAGTGTGGCTATGAAACAAAGTTATCAATTTTGTAGGGTATTTATCAATAAACAAGCATTTTAATCCAATTGAACAAAATGAAACTGAAATTTCAATTCAACTTTTTTCAGAAGATGGCAACTACAACATGCATTCAGTGCATGTTTTCCTTTTCCTGGCCACTTGAAGATGGGAAAATTGATCTATTTTGTTGAAAGATGCCTGATCCATAGGTGGATATGACTATTTCAGCAAGGAGACGAGCATGAGATAAAGCAAATAAGGTTACCGGAAAAGTGGCTAATGCAGCAATAAGAATGGAAAGCCAGGAAAATCTATGACTAAAAATGATGAAAAATGTGGCACTAAATGCTATCATCATAGCAGCTATAGAGAAGAAAAGAGTGACCAGTCCAATTATCAGCTTCGTGGGCAAGGATTTGAGGAAGTCTTCTTCTGCATATCGTGATGTGAGGATAGACAGAAACATCAACACTGAACTAGTGGAGAAGAAGAGTGCTATTGCATCTGATATGGCAAAAACCATGAATGATTTTTCTTCAAGGAAGATGGGTGATCCTTTGTCATAGTTGTTGCCACTATCACTGTTGTTTCCACCTGGAACTGTGAATGCTGCAGTAAAAACTACTGTTGCAATGAGTGTGGCTACAACCATGCATGATGCTGCTGTGTCTTTCATCCACTTTTCTGCCTTTTCAAGTAAGTCCTTGTGTTCTTCAGTAAACATATCTTTAGCTATTTTGCTACTGTTATTAGGCCGTGTATTGTACCCAGGTGTTGGAATCTTCTCTACTTCCTTTACAACAATAAGAGATGGCCACATAAGTATTTCTTTAAAGTGATAATAGATCATAAAGTAATTAATTGACGTGAAAATTAAATCTTGTTAACCAAAATATTAGGTAAAATCTACTAAAACTTTGATCACAGTTACAACGAACTTTAAGTCAATGACAATGTTCAATATATCAAATGAAAGACGACTTTGGTCAAAGTTGTAAGAAATTTAAGTCACTGACAAACGTTCATAATATTAGAACTAGCATGTTTAATTAATCCATCAATATAGTCTTAACCAGAATTTAAAGGGGGTATTCTCCAATGTAAATTAATTTTCTTATTTTGAGTTCCAAAACAAGGGTTCCGTACTTAGTTTAGAAAAGCATTGATTTTTAAAATAAAAAATAAAAAATAAAAAATAAACATGGAAAACATGTTATTGGTTGTGTTATGTATTTCTTGATTCTAAAATTTTAGGTGATTTAATTATTCCCATTTCAGAATCTAACTCTAATCCATGTATAATTTTAGGTGATTTAATTATTAAAAAAAAGTAAAATTAAAAGGTAAGCTAAAAAAGAACTTGCCAAAAGGGTAGAATGTAAAACACCAAAGATATCCCTTACAACACTAGGGGTGCAACTTGGATCAGGTTAAACCAAACGTAACCTGAAAATGTAAGGTTGGGTAGATTGAAGTTTGGATTAAGGTTAAGGTTGGAAAATATGAACCTGAATTAACTTTGGCTTGGATTAGTGTTGAGGCATTGGGCAACCTGACCCGCGAACCCAACATTTCTTCATATCTGTATATTAAAATATCATTATATAAATATGAATGTATTTATGTATAACAATTTTGTCAAAACAAAATATCTTCGTCCCTGTATATAAAATAAGGGTCATTTACTTAAGACACTCTTATAGTTTTGTGTATTTATTAAAACTTACCCTCTAGTTTGCATTTTGCTAAAACACCCCTATAGTTTGCAATTGCTTTTCTTAATCACCCATCTGTGAAGAACCTTTTGTATTTCTGTTTGAGAATGGTTATGTGACCTCTTAAAACGAGTTAAAAATGTGAAAAAGGCATGGGTCCAGGGTTTTTTATTTCAAAAATACCCGTAGTAATTCTCATATCAACCTTCAGGAAACAAAGCCCTCCCCTCAAATTATAACCTTGGTATGGAGAAGGAGGGAATATGCAATATATGAGAATTGTCAGGGGTATTTTTGGACTAAAAACGTTAGGCCCATGCTATTTCACATTATTAACTCATTTTAGGAGTTTCTGTGACCATTCCCAAACAGAGATATAAATGGTTCCTGGCGAAAGGTTGATTAAGTAAAGCTGTTGCAAGCTATATGCGATGTTTTCAGTAGAAGACAAATTAAAAAGTAGGTTTTAGAAAATAAACAAAACTATAGGGGGTGTCTAAGTAAATGACCCATAATGCTAAATAAGTTAACCTTAGTTCCCTAATCTCAAGTCTGGAAAATAGAAGGTGCCAGCTGGCTCAGTTGGTAAAGTCTCTAGCTTGTTGTAGCTGAGACTTGGATCGAATCCCAACTTCACTAGGGTTGGGGGTTATGATGATTTGGGGATGGGGTCCATCCCCCATTGTGAAGTCCCATGGAATCAAAAAATTAAAAAAAAAAAACTAAATAAATAAAATAAATCTTAATAAAAAGAAGTCAAGAAATTGGTTCAACCTGAACCCAAGGGTCAGTGTTAGCCTTAAACCCTACCTAACCTAGCCTGGCTTCCACCCCTACATTTTGGGTTGGGTGCAGGCTAAGGCAACCCAAGTTGCAGTCCTAAGTACAAACACGAAACAATGTTGAATTTAAAAACCAAGGGGCCATACTTTCTCAATGGCATGGTTGCTAGAAATTCTTTATCTGGAGTTAAAATCTGTAGACAAGCTCCAGTTATTGCACCTCTTTTTTTACAGATGACAGTTATATCTTGACATCAACAAATCTTAAAGGAGGTGTCGGGTGGAAGCAATTTCAGTTTATGATGAGGCATCCAGTCAAAAGGTGAATTATGGAAAAACATGCACCCAAAGTTAAAAAAAAAAAAACTTGTAGCCAATTCCATTTAAGTTGATAGCCCTTCTAAATAGCTTGGAACTTTCCCACTTATTGGTAGAAGGAAATGTCATTTTTTAACTACTTAACTGAAAGAGTGGCAAATAAAAATTTGGGTTGGAGGGGTTTTCTCCTTTCGCAAGCAGACAAGGAGATTCTTCTAAAATCTGTTTTAACTGCTATTCCCTCTTACTGCATGTCTTGTTTCTTATTGCCCCAAAAGGTTTGTGATAATCTCTCCAAATTACAAAGAAGGTTTTGGTGGGGGGATTCTCAAGAGAAAAAAGAAAATAAGTTGGATCTCTTGGAATTAGATTAAGAATAAAATGAACAGTGGCCTAGGATTAAGAGATCCAAGAGCTTTAAGTTGAGCCTTGCTAGAAAAATTGGCTTGGAGGCTCTGTACAGATCTCCAATGTGCAGGATAAGCTCATGAAAGCAAAATACTTTCCCAATTCCCACTTTCTGAATGTTAAATCTAAGCTTCGGCAATCTTGGGGCCAGAAAAGTGTGTCATAAGGTAAAAGAGTGGTGGATAAGGGTATTCTTTTGAAGATAAATAAAGACACTAATATAGATGTCTACTCTGACCCGAGGATTCCAGGGCTAGATGGTTTCAAGCCCATGGGTCCGAGATCCCTTTCTTCCACTAATCCGATAGTGTCTAGTCTTTTAGTTAGCAGTGGGAGAAGAAGGAATGTTGATCTGACTAGGAGTTTATTCACTGAGGAAAAGGCTCAAAAAGTACTGGATATATTAGACTTTCTTTAAATGATTGGGAAGACAAAAATTGTTTGGACTGCAAACACCTCAGGGTCTTTCTCCGTAAAGTCTGCCTATTATCTTGCTTTGCAGGTGTGTTTGATGAGCCTTCAAGGGAGAGGGCTCCCTTGTTAAATAAAAATTAGTGGAGATTGCATTGGTCATTGCCTATGGAGCCTAGGGTAAAGCACTTCCTTTGGAGATGCAATATATTGGCCTAGCTGTTGGTCTAAATTTGGTTAGGAGGAAGATTGTAAACACCCCTCTGTGTTTAAGGTGTGAAAAAAGAGGAGGAAACTCCCTTGAATGCATTCTTATGTGATAAAAGTAGATTCATTTGGTTAGGTTCAGGCTTGGGTTTGAATAGTGTTGGTATTAATCAAGATTTGGCCTTTGGTAGCTGGTATAATAGCCAATTGCAAGATACGGAATCTTCCCATTCTGAATTTCTGACGAAAGTGGCTATCTGCCTTTGGGAGCTTTGGAAGGATAGCCTGTTCCATTTTGAAAACAAGGATTTTACTTCCTCTATCCACACTTCCACAGGTCAATAGTGGAGACATCTCTAACTTGGCATCAGGGATGGGAAACTCCTCAACAGTAAGAGGCAGAGTTCCTCCAGTTTTTTGGTCCCACCAGATTTTGGTTCTGTGAAGGTGAATGTTGACGGTGGTTTCACATCTCCAAAAATCTGGTTTTGGTTTCATTGCCAGATATGTGGATAGTTTTGGTTGGTGGGTTGGTTGTGATCCAGTGAATGCATCATCCCCTCTTGCAGCTGAAGCTCTAGCTCTTTTGGAGGCATTGAAGATAGTAAGATCAAAAGGTTTGGTCAATGTGATTTTTGAATTGACTGTCTTCAACTTGTGAACCAGATAAGAGATAATGTTGGATCGCTTCACCTAGATCTGGTCTTTTTAAAGGAAGACATTTTGAAGCTCTGTGAAGGGGTGAACATCAATTTCTCCTGGGTTCCTAGGGAATCAAATCAGGTGGCACATGTTTTGGCAGAAAAAGGTTTTGATATGAACCTGTGGTTTGATGACCGCCTACCACTCTGGCTTTCTCCAGCTTTCAATTTAGATTGTGGTGCTAGTTGTCGTAATTCTAAGTTTGGTTTTTCTGTTCTTGTTTTGTTCTCAGTAGTATGTGCTATCTCGACTAATGAAAGGTAGAGATAATCACCTTAAACCACTGTAGCTCTCGCTGCATTTGTAGAGCTGCACCTGACACTGAGTTGAGTTTTGAAGGTGGTGCCAGTTTTGCCGCCAAATGAATTATGCTGTTTAGGTTCCTCAGTCTAGGATTTGCCAAGATGTTAAAAAATGCACCTGATCCACGTAGAATGTTGAAAACCTCTTCCTGGCGATATTCAATTGCAAGATGGAGAATATTACGTCCATCGGTTTCATACCACAACACCTCAGGATATGCCTGAACACAAATTTGAATGAGTTCAATGATCCCAAATTTTGCAGAGACCAAGACTTCCATGAACAACTTCTTAATCTCCTCTTTGTCATTGAGAAGTAGCACTTGAGCACAGATGCGATTGATAAGTTTCTGCACTTGCATATGCATTAGTTTCATATCATGGACATGCTTAATGCATGGGACTGCAATTGAAATCAAAACCAACACAATAAAGAATGATTGAGTTAAAATAGAGTAAATGAAAAGTTAAGCACTACAGCAGAAAATGTCCAACCAGGAGAAAATAGTTATACACATTTACCTTTTAAAATCACAGCAGGCCGAAGAAATGTCTTCAAGCTTTGAAGGACTACAACATCATATTACGTTATAGTTAATACATTTGATACATTCATCTAGGGATGTTAATGGGTCAGTTCAGTACAGGTCCATCTCAACCTGAATCCCGTGTTAAACCTGACGCAACCCGTTCAACATATAGTACATTCATTACTCAATTAAGGCCTAATATACAAATATTTCAATGCTGTAATGCCAATGGGTCGGGTGTAGCAGGAATTTACCCTTGAACCTGAACTGAAACTCGAATACGGATGACCCGACTCTAACCTGAAAAGGTTGGGTCAATGTGATGTTATCACTTAAACCGACCCACTGACATCACAGGTTCATCCTTTATTAATTACTAGCTATATATGCAAAAGAGTAGTTATTATTTAGGCTCATAGGTCAATATCAAGAGCAGTTATTAAGATGCAACTTGATGCTTGCCGGTGCAACTCAGGTGGGGTTAGGTAAGTTTGAAACAATGTGTTTAACCATCAACCCTAATCCTAACCCAAGAAGAGGATTCAACCCTAACTGATAATACATCATGAAATCATGTTGTTCGGATTGGGACCTTAATAACGTAATTTACGCTCATATGAAGAATCAGAAACACATTTTAATTGCAAAATGGCATCAGGACATCATGTTATAGTAATATTTTTATAGAAAATCCCTCTCTCTCTCCTCTCTGTTGCCAATTCATAAATTGCAAACCAATACAAATAATGTTAATCCCTGCTATATCTGTGACATTCAAAGGGGTAGACTGAATATACGTTGGTCATTCTTAGAGTTGAACCCATATTCTCATGCTTGTAAACCTAAGCCTAAGATTACACTAAGCAATGACCCTGGATATGTATTCTCAACCCCAACCCAACTCGATTTCAAATCAAGTTGGCATCCACTTCCAATCCTATCCTTAATGCAATTTTAAACACCTGATTTCTCAACCCTAACCTAATTCGGGTTCAAATCAAGTTGGCATCTGCTCCTAACCCCATCCTTAAAACCCAATCTTTTATGGTTGGGTTGGATACTAGTTGGTTTGGCCACCCAAGTTGCACCTCTAGTAAACTGCCATGCGCACATGAATGATTCTACTAATCTGGATTAACAGCACTGATGGCTGTGTTAGGGGCTATTTACCCAATAATCATATCCCACGTCAGCCATGCATGCAAAGTGGGAGATTGGAGTGCATTCCAAATCCTGTACTGGCCAGTAAGGACAGGATCTTCTACTGGCCCAATGATATTACGCCAACTTATTGAGTTGTTAGTGGGTAAATAAATAACCACTAATAGGGGAAAGACATGATACCAGAAGAGCTTTGGCCAATCAAAACCATGTAAATTTTCATGAATACTATCTTAACTTAAATGAGTTAGCATGACATAAGTGGACCAATAGAGGGTCCTCTCCTCACTGGGCAGCAGAGGATTTGGAGTGATTTGACTGATCATAGGATGGCTGGCATGGGACATTAAAATTGATTAAACAGCCTCTAATAAACCCATCAATTGCAGCTAACCTGGGCTCTGATTCAAATATCTCCAAGGAACGGAAATGCAATGAGAATACATGAGCAATTTGTAGGACTCTGCATGGAATTCTCTATATCTCCTTTTGTACAGCAGCAAGTGGAAGCTTGTTCGACTTCAACCCCTGCAAGAGAAATCAACAAAATTAATGAGTATTATATTTGGCAGAAGGTAGTTACGAGTATATTTAAACATGTATAGGTAATGTACTAAGTGACAAGTGGTCTAACAGATAGCTATTATTTTTGTGCGAGAAGTTCAAAGATAAGACTGATGACAGAGCTTCCACAGAGAAACAGTGCTTTATTTTTCAACATAAAAATTGTAATTACAATTTCCTAAATTATAAAAAAAAAAAAAAAAAAAAAAAAAACACAATACAAAGGTTTTCAACTCAAATTAAATTTCGATGGAGCTCTTTGGGCATTCAAGGGATGACTGGTATAGGGGGGCATTTTCCATGACTCGTATGGAAAGGTGCTGGCTTTCTATTCGGGATGTATAGGAGGAGGTAACTCATTAAAAGCTGAATTGATGGCATTGCTGCAAGGACTTAACTTTTTGGAGGGGAGGCTTAAAATTGGTCATTTTTTGGACAATATGCAATAATCGAGTTCTTTGGATCTACAAGCACACTTTTAGAGAAATTGTAAGCCTATTAAGGGAGTTAAAATGTAGTTTAAGTGGGTGCAAAATGACAGATGTTCTAGGGTTAATAGGCAGCAAATGTTTTGGGCAAAAATGTAATTCATTTTGTATTTTGTGATGGATGATGCCTCCCAGTCTATTGTACTCACTTTCATTTTTAATAAATCTCTCTCTATCAAACTGGCATGGGCCACCCTTTGTCATTCATTGAGGAAATTACCCATTCATAAGAAAACATAACCATGAACAAGAAACAGTCCCATCAAAACCTAGGTTTAAATCCAATCTAAACTTGATATCTGCTCTAACTCAGTGAAAGATGCTCTACTTCTGTTAACAGTATTCTTTTCTGATACAGACCACTCTTTGACACGGAATCATTTCATTGGTCCCTATGATTAGGAAATACTCATATTGGCATATGAACCAAAGTTAACTCAATGAGAAAAATTCAGAACACCGTTATAACAAACATCTAAATTAATTAAAAAATAACAAAAGTAGGAGTTGAAAGTAGAAACTCACATGAGTAGATACAATTTTGCCAAAATCCCAATCTACTTCCACTCTTGAATGCCACCGGCTTGTAGGCCAAAATACGAAATGCAGTATTTCCATATGGATCTCTTTCAGTAGCTAGTTTGGGGAACTTATCAAGCAACTCCTTTGCAAAATCTATGCAAAAGTTGCAGAGAACAAAATGAGTGATTGATTATGATCAAAAACAAAAAACAAAGTGTACTTCTTGTTCAGAAACTAGTATGTCAAATAGATTTTGGATATCCTAAATAAAAGTAAATGGACCACCAACAAAATAAATAAGTTACTTATACCTCCCTTGGGATTTTGGTCAAATACTCTACCATCCCTCAAGTTTCCCTGATAAGTGATAACTCAAACTCCATTTGACCACAAATCTACAGGGGTTGGATGACAGATGAGTTAGAATCAATACAGAAATCGGTATTTTATCAAAATACCCTTAATAATGAAAGTATTAGCTTCGCTTCCTGGTCAACCTTTTACACAACTCATCTTGGTATGCTCGTCTCAAGAAATTTGAGTTAAAACTTCTCATCTTACTACTCCTTCAACAAATGTTGTATCTCAGGCCTCAAAGCTCTCTCCTCTGGATCTCACCAACAAATCCTTTTAAGCATAACAAAAATCCCTCTCAAACATGTGGTGGGAAGAATCATTCAAAAAGATATTGAAAACTGAATCACATTGCTCAAGTCAAAGGACAAAGACTAAATCATTCAGTATTTGCAACAACAACACATAATCCCTTGACAAATGACTTCTGGATTCAGGTGCCACTCACCATCTGACATTAGACCATGGCAAGATGCAACTTCACCTAGACTATGACGGCCTAGATTATATCACAACTGGTTATGATTCAGGTTTGACCATCACTCACTTTGGTTCTTCTGTTACACCTCACTCTTCTAAGCCATTTTATTTGAAGTATGTTCTTCACATACCAGATATTTCTTTAAATTTGCTATCTATTGCCAAGTTCACTTCTGGCAACAATGTTTTCTTGAATTTCACCCATTTTAATTTTTCATAAAGGACCTCAAGACCAAGGTGATTTTGTTTCAAGGACTAAATAGAGATGGTATTATATGAGCTGCATCTTCCTAGGCTTGCCTCCAAGTCCAACCCAAAGAAGGCTTGTGTTGGGTCATGTGTCAGTCTCAATGTATGGCATCTCTAACTTGGCCATCCTACAGCTAGAATTACAAATAAAAGTTGT
This sequence comes from Nelumbo nucifera, assembly GCF_000365185.1. The sequence continues at coordinate 1,186,276 of NW_010729182.1, forward strand.
GCGTGATCATTGGCTTACATCCTTTTCATAGCCATTATCTTTTTGTCACTCCTATCCACTTGGCATATCTCATTGCCTTGCATTCCAGCGTAGTTACAGTAAAGGTCCCACACCCATGGAATTAGTTCATTGTGATCTATGGGGATGACTCCCATTGTCTCTAGTTGTGGTTTTTGTTACTCTGTTATTTTTTAGATGACTATAGTCACTACTCACTACACTTGGTTCTTTCATTTGAAGAATATGATGCATTGTCTATATTTCTCATCACCAAAGCAATGGTGATGGTGAATTCAAATCTTTTGATTCTTATCACCAATAAGAAGGCACTACTAGATACAGGGTTTGCAATTACATGAAAGCTTAGAATGGTAGGGCTAAGCACAAGCATTATCATATTGTTGAAATAGGGCTTACTTTGCTCGCCCATGCATCTATCCCTCACAAATGCTGAGATTATGTGTTCTCTACTGTCATTCTCTTGATTAACTTGCTTCCCTCCAGTGTGCTGCATTCAAATCAGCTTGGGAGGTTCTTTTCAGTCATGCGCCTAATTACACTATGCTATGTATATTTGGGTGTGGGTGCTTTCCCACACATTTGGCCTTATAATGATAACAAACTTCAACTATGCTCCCATAGTTGCATGCTTCCCTCATGCACCTAATGTACGCCTCATATGAAAAGAAAGAAAGAAGAGAGAAGAAAAAAGAAAAAAAAAAGAAAGGGAAGGGAAGGGAACAAAAGGGAAAGAAAAAGAAATAAAGAAAGAGAAGAAAAAGGAAGAAAAGAAAAATTAAGAACATAGAAAGAAAGTTTGGGTTGGGGGTTTTGCCCCCCATACCCCCCCCCCCCAACACCTCCTTGGCAGGGGGCTCCCTCTAGCTTTCTCTCTTGGAAACATTTTTCATAAAAATGAAATAAGAAAAGAGGTCCCCTTCCTCTTCTCTTTCCTGTTCCTCCTTTTCCTCCCCTTTAGGAGGCTTACACACCTCCTTGTGCTCAGGAGGCTTAAAACTTAAACTACGCCTCACGCCTCCAGGTAGTGGAATGCCTTGTGTCATGTCTCTATGTTTTAAAACATTGTTTTCTATATGTTGAAGAGTACAACGACTCCTCTACACCTATTGCTGCTATTACACCTTCTTTAGTCAGGCTACCACTTGTTATTAGGTAGCCACCCATTACTAGGCCTTCCTCTCCTTCTATGGTACCATCCACATTGGAATCTTAATCTCCACCTTCCACTAACTCTACGTGTGTTGAGACTTCTCTTACCAGTTTCTCTACTCCATTTGACCAGTCTGAAATGGTCTTGTTACAGCCCAAGATTTAAAATGTCGGTGTCGGTGGAAATATCGGCCATCCAAATATAAGAAACATGTCGGAAACGTCAGAAATATCGTATGGAAATATTGTAAAAATTATAAACATGGTGTAAAAATTATAAAGACGTTTTATGAAATGATAAAAGAAGCATAGGCACACCTTTTTAAATTATTATCTTGTGCAAATCATTAAACAAAGCTAAGAAACTAAGGTTATAGACAAAGAATACGTCTTGAAGTTGCCCTGTGAACTTTAAGATTCAGAGCAAGAAAAAATTTAACTCATAGGAAATGTAAATGATTGTAATAGATCAACCAAATAATGTATTATACAAACAAAAACTAATATTTAACTTCATTTTTGAAATGAATATTGAGTTTGCTCAAAGTGGTAATCATGTAAGTTAGGTGGACAATAACATTGTTACTTAACATATTTACAATAGTGTACCATCTTACGTTATAAGTTGATTCTAGTAAAATTTCATGTCGCTACCTATGGAAGTGGAAATGGAAATATGTCATGGAAACTATTTGTTGTACTCCACATGGTGTTGGTAGTGTTCATTGGGGAAATGTCGATTCCGGTAAAATTTCGTGTCACTACCCATGGAAGTGGAAATACGTCGTGAAAATATTAAGGAAATTAGGGACATTTTAAACCATGTTACCACCATCTCATGCTACACCACTTTCTGGTGGACATCCTATGGAAATAAGACTGAAGAGAGGTGTCTTCAAGCCATGCCAAATACTTAATCTTTTAGCATCTTGACATCCTCTCTCCCATACTTCAATTGAGCCTGCATGCTACTCTCAAGTGATGTAAGATCGTAACTAGCATCAAGCCATGGAGGAATAATTTAATGCACTTCTTAAGAATGGAACTTGGGTTCTCACTCCTCTGCCTGGTGCTAATTTTGTAGGTTGCAAGTAGGTATTCCATCTCAACAGAAACACAATGACTCCATAGAGAGGCATAAACCCATCTAATTACTAAGGGATATAATCAAAGAGCTGGTATTGACTCCAAAGAGACATTCAATCTAGTCACCAAATCCACCATGATTCAGCTGTCTCTTAAGAATGAGACATTCACTAGTTAGATGTCAAAATGCATCCTTGCATGGTTCACTTGATAAAGATGTTTATATAATAGAGCCTCTGGGGTTTATGGACAGCAAGTTCCCTGTTCATGTTTGCCATTAACAGAAGTTTTTCTATGGGCTTGAGTAAATCCCAATGGTGTGCTACCAAAAACTTCATTCATTCTTTCAGTCTACAGACTTTACTCCCTCACTTTCAGATGCCTCTCTTTTTATTAGACGTTGTGATGATGATTTCCTCTTTGTTTTGATCTATGTTGATGATACAATAGTAACTCGATCCAATTTGACTAGCATCTCCTCATTTCTCAAATAAGTCCTACCTTTGTAGTAAAGGATCTCAACCAACATTATTTTTTGGGCATTCAAGCTACATGAATCACATCTGGTCTCTTTCTCTCAACATCAATACATCCCTGAGTCAATGATTTGATAATTAGAGGACTTGAAGATATCAAACCTATAAAAACACCAATGGCTCATAGGTGTGCAACTAAAGAATGATGATGGTGATCCTCTTACAAATCCTACTCCCTATCAATGCCTAGTAGGTGCATTACAATATCTTACCCTCACCCATCCTAACATCTCCTTTGCAATAAATTAAGTGTGCCAGTTCATGCACTCCCCTACAATTCATCACTTTACTACTGCAAAAAGGAAAAGGATTGTACAGTATCTCAAGTATACTGTTGATGCTGGTTGTGTATCATACCTTGCGCCTCAATGTAGCTTCCAAGTCTAGTACAGAATTTGAGTATCAAAGTCTGACACATGCTATTTCTGAGATTTTGTGTCTTGTTGCCCACTCCATGAACTTGGGTTTCCTCTTACAGATAGGGGTGCGACTCGAATTGGCCCAAATTGGTATTTTACATTGCTATAGGCTCAAATCCTTTGGATCAAGTCCATTCAAATTTTGGCAAAACCCCAACTCGAGCCTACCAAAATTGCATCCCGAATTACAGATCCGCCTATATTCTATGCTGTGATAATGTGGATGACACATACCTCTTTGTCAAGCTTGTATTTTAGTCTCATAGCAAACATATTGAAGTGGACTTCCACTTCGTGAGATAGCAAGTTAATAAGAAAGCACTCCTTGTTAAGTACATCTCTACAGTGGATCAGGTTGCAAACATCATAACCAAAAGCATTGAGCCTCCACCAACATCAACTATTGCACACAAACTTAGCATCTCCTCTCCAATGTAAAGTTTGAGGAAGGGTCTTAGCGTAACCAGCTCATACAAGAGAGAAAAGAATCCTCATGCATGTCAAACACTTCTCGTTTGTGTTGTTATCAATAACAACCTTGTTATTTATCCTTTGTAACTATTCTCCTAAATTCCTGTACAACTAAAACTCAAACACAAGCTCTATACATATGTACTATAACAATGCAATACAATACAATAAAAATTTCAAGAGAGAATTTATTCTTTTTTAGTTGTCACTTTCTTAGCACCAATAGAGCTGTATATAATGAAAAATATTCATTTAAAAATTCTATTATGAGCTTATATTAAAATAGACTAGAATATACATAAATTAATTAAATCAATAGATTATTTCATTTAAGTAGAGAATACAATAAAAAGTAAGTATACAAATTGGCTACTAATGAAATTAATTGTACCTCAAAATGCATAAAGAAGCTAAAAATAAATTTAGTTTGATCGTACATCTATTTATGTATTAATAAATTAAAATATATGTAGATTCACAAACAAATTATTACACTAGCATATGTACACATGTTTTTGCACGTGGTAATTTTAGATGATGATGATGATATTAATAATATGTGTGTATATGTTAGAGATGTGCTCAAATGTTTTTTACAAAACCTATGTATCTTTGACAATTTTTGTGTTTTATCTTTTTAAATTTTTATTATTTAATTGTAACATTAGAGGTTGACCCATTTGACCTGGATGGTTGAATTGCTTACCAACTACATGGTCAGAAGAACAGTTTAGAAAAACACATGGGTTTTATATTGTTAAAAGTATTGGATAAGGATCTAAGCAATAGAATTTATTGGTGAGAAAAATACCTTAAATATAAGATATAATGAGAGGGAATGGGAGCCCGGACCACTAGGGCTCAGGCCTAGGATTGTGCTGTGCTCCCCTCTTGGCAAATTCGACCCAAGCAGGCAAAGCCCACCACAGCCCGCTACAATGCAAGCAGCCCAAAAAAGTGGGTCATGCCAGCCCAGCACGGCCCACATTACACCTCTACTTACTCCCTAACCCAATTTACCAAGGCTAGTTTTGGGTCTCTTCTATGAGACCAAGCTCCATCTTTTTTTGTACTCACCCTTGTTGGTGATTTGTAATGGAACCTTAATTTTATAAGTTTTTCTCTTTTTTTTTCAATCGGGAAAAAGAAGAAAAACTAACACAAGAAAGGAGCAACACAGCTCCAGCAATCAACTAACCTTACCTCTCAACCAGAAGAAGGTCTAATCTGAAATTTGGACTCAAGGTTCCCAAGCAAATCAGCAAGCTTGTTTCCTTCAGGAAAAAGTTTGCTTGAACTGGATAGTGAAATTTCTATTTTCCAAACCATTCGAAATATCTCAATTATATTATGGAAAGTCCAGGGACTTGGGCTCTCCTTACTGATGCAGTCAATGATGATCTTGGAGTCTCTTTCAACAATGGCATCCATCCAATTATGATGAAAAATTGCATCCAAGGTTTCTCTAGCCATCCAAATTTCAGCATTATTGATAGGAACCTTGCCAGTCCTCTTAGAATTGAAAGCAATGATCTTCCCACCATAGTCACAAGCAACCCAGCTGATCGAAGGTTCAGTATCCCTCTTAACAGCAGCATCGAAGTTGACTTTGATTTGTCCCTGAAAAGTGAGGAGATGAATTGGAGAGGGAAGTGCAACTCACAAGGAAGGATTGAAGATCACTAGCAGATTTTTCCAAAACAAGAACTGGGCAAGGATTGGAATCGTTAAAGATTACTTTATTCCTCATAACCCAAATATTCCAAATAAGGTAAGCTCATTTGGATGACACATCCTTTGATTAACTAAGGATTCAACAGCACCATGTTCTTGTTTTTGTCCTGATTTGGGCCAATGTCCAAATGGCTAGCAAGAGCCCAACATTGTGTTACAAATGGGAATGCCATAAATATATGTTCCTCAGTTTCATGTTCCAGGTTACAAAAGGTGCAAAATGGATCAAAGTTCATTCCTCTACTAGCTAATTTACTCCTAGTAAGAACTTTGTTATGTTCAGGAACCATAGGAAAATCTTAATTTATGATTTGAATGGACCAACCTAACTCCTAGTAAGAACTTTATTCATGCTTAGGAACCATAAGAAAATCTTAGGAGGTGTTTGGCAAGTCTTTTTCGTGTTTTGGGCTTTTCAAAGCTTGGAAGACTAAAATTTGGTTTTTCTTTGTTTGGCAATGAAAGATAGAAAACCAGAAAGACATATGCCCTAAAAAGCTCATTGGAAGCCCAAAACGGCCAAAAAGTATTTTTGCACCTAAAATCTTTCATTTAACAGCTATGTAGACCATGGTAGACTAGGATACTTTCCAAACAATCTAGATCTTTGAAGACAAGACCCCAAAAGCTCATTATATCTTTTGGCCATCTAGGATGTCGGAAGATATTCCTGAAAAGACTTACTATGAGTTGAATGGACTAACCTAGGGCTTAAAAAAAAGATCATATAAGTAATAAATTTTCACGTACCCAACTGTCTCACCTCTGCCTATAGCCTTTTAAAACCTAGAGGGAGGGAGGTATGCCATGTATGTAATATATCCTGAATAAATAAAAACAAGATATAATACAGGGTAAAAGACTTAAAACTCTCTTCACATTTTTCATAAATAGTGAAACCTCCCCTCACTTTTCAAATTGGACTAATAACTCCCCTACTGGGTGATGTGATCAGACAAAGGCCTCCCCTCCAGTAGCACTCCCTCTCAACCGTTTACATGTGACATCACATGCTGTTAAATATTTTCTGAACGCAATTTTGCCCATTTATGGTCATTTGACCATGATTTAGAAAATAACCTCAAATCCTGAAAATGGGAACAGAGACAGGTTTAGGAAGGCTCGTCCCACTGTGGAGGTTGATCAATTTCCTGATGATCCACAAAAGGAATAATGGTAAGACGCTCGTGGCTGACTGAACTGTGAAGAATGCCATGGAAACCATCCATCTTCTCTCACAGACCAAAATCTTATTCAAGTGATTGTTGTTGTGATTAACAAGGGACCAAGAGAAGATGCAACTCAAATTGGTTCTTCTCGTGTTGTGAGGTGCCAAGTTGTTGATATTTCTCCCTTGAGAGGTGTTAACCAAGCAATATATCTTCTTACATCTTGTGTCTAACAAAGTGCCTTCAGGAGCATCAAGACCATAGCAAAATGCTTGGCAAACGAGATCATTATTTCTACCAAGGAATCACCCAATAGCTATGCCATAAAGAAGATAACAGGATTCAAAGAGTTGCCAAGGCAACCGTTAAGAGGGATGCTTTGGTGGGTATTATTATTTGAGGGCATTGATGGTAAGAAATTAGGTTTGTTTATCATCCATTCAATAGTTAAGTCATCTAAGTATACAAGTTGATAAACCAATTCCAGTTTTGTTGACTTATTTCTTGTTAGAATGAAAGAATAAATAAATAAAAATCTATCAAACATGAAACAGACTAACCGAAGCATCTTATTCATCAGAATCCTTGCTACAGCAAATGTTGATATTGCTAACAATTCCTTCCATCAGACAATCAACTTCCTTTCTGAGTTTCTTGTCCACATTAGGACTTTTTTCTCATAGGAGTCAACAATCACTCCCCATTGGATTCTACTATTTTGGAAATTTGAAAATTTATCAAGAATAAAAACATTTTTTTATGATTCCGTTGGACATACCTATAACAGCACCAGGGAGGTTTCAGTATTTATGAGAGATAATGAAATATGAAGGAAGGTTTAATTCTTTTACCCTATAATATACAATACATACCATAGAAATCTGGAGCGAAAAAAGAAAAACGTACCATAGAAATCAGCATAAAGTGCATTAACGAGTATTAAGGCGCCTTTCTTGCCTCGGAAAGGACCCCCATCTTCATCCTTGGTTACTGAAAGAAGAAAGTTCAGCATCCCCTTCTGGCACAAGATTGCTGCTTCTAAGATTGGAAACCAGCCCTTCTCATTCTGGATCTGTGTCAAATTATCGTTTTTCCCCACCAAGAGCTTTGCGATCTCTACGTTCCCACTTCTAACCGCGTAAGTGAGAGCAGTACACTTGTTATCGTCTTTCAACCCTAGCTGTTCAGCAGTCATCGAGTCCAACAGTTTCTTCACGAACTCTGTTCTTCCGGCCAAGGCTGCAACATGAAGAACATTCTTCCCTGTGCAAGGGATATTTTCAGAAATGGAGTTGGGGTTGGGGTTGGTTTCGAAGAATTCATTAGCCTTTTCCCAATCCCCATAGAATGCAGCGTTGTACAGGGACTGGTAGCGCTGATAGCTGCTGCTGTCTCCATCCCCACCTATGGAATATGCGTGAAACGAGATCACTGCTGCTTCCAGCCTAATAATAACTATGGAAGAATAAAATTAACAGGGATTTATGTGCTTACCGGTTGTTGGGGTTTGCTGGGAAGCAGCGGAGGTTTGGCCAGCAGTTGACGCCATTCTTTTGGAATAATGTTTTGCAACTGATTACTGCACTTGCAGAGAGGGGGGATGAGTGGTTTTATACTCTTAGTGAAGTAAGAAAAGACTCCACACTCTCACTCTGTCAGGGAGTATTTATCGCTTCTTGGGCCGCTCTGTCATCTGTCATGAGCGTGGAGTTTGACTTGTCTCAATTGATACTGCATTATTGGCAAGATTACTCAGTGGATTTCGTCCTCACAGAATCCGTCATAGAAACAAAGAAGTATGGATAGGTTTCCAATGCACGGAAGTAATGGCTGTGAGGAATTGAGGATGGTGGGTTGTGTAGACAAAATCCTAATCTACAAAATTCAGCTCCCTAAGTCATTTATTCCACTACCTGCTTCCTCGAGTTATTTGGACTTGCTCCTCACGCACCACGTTGCAGCGCCTCACACCAAGTTGCAGTTGTGGTGGGAATTATATATATAGGTTTTAACTGTTCAGTTCAGTCTAGTTATCCCTGTATATAAAGCCATTCATATCATCTCTGGTTTCTTCTCATCAATCACTTTCAAAAATTAATAAAAAATATCAATGTTAAACATAGTTTAATTATTTTAAAATTCATTTAAAAATAAAGAAAATTATAAAAACCCCCTTGGATTTTCTAACAATCTTATGAAACTCCCCAATGTTTTGACCTTAACAAAAACCTTCCCTATTGTTTTGAAAAAAGGTGCAAATACCTTCGTTTAGTCAATATTCCAAATGAAAGATGTTGATGTAATGCATTAATTTTATTTCACTAGCATTTTTACATTTGTCCAAGGAGAGTAAGGAGAATTATTCTTTGAAAGTTCTCTAGAAAAATATATTAGTGGAGGGTAAAGTTGAAACTTTAAATTATGTATGATAATGCATTAACAATGATAAGGGTATTTTGGTAACTTTAAAGTCACCGAAGAGTTAATGGAAAGGAGGTATTTGCAATTTTTCCCAAAACTATAGGGGAGGCCTTTGTTAGGGTCAAAACAAAGGTGGTTTATACAATTGTTAGAAGATGATTTTTTTTATAATTTTACCTAAAAATAATAATAAACCAATAAAAATTAATAAAAGACCTTTTCCAAAAAATTAATAAAAATTAGCATTAAGATACAAAAAAGTTAGCACAATTTTATCTATAGAATAGGAAATTGGCCACTCTCAATAAAACGCAACTTAGATTGTGATTGGATAAACTAGACATAACCCCAAAAAATAATACTTCAATTGAACTTAGATGGACACCATTTATTTGGAAGTGCCATCGAGCTCCATCTTCAATTTTTTCGAGAAATACACAGGTCTTGACTAGTATCTCTCATAAATGACAATATACAAGTACTGGATATATCCTGATTTGCAGTGTAAATGCTGTGAGATTGGTGTATGTGCACTCTAGGCTCAGTTCCGAAGGGGTATGATACAAATTTGTAGAGTGTAAAACCTTATATTTTGTATATATTTATATTGTACGTAATTGTATTTGTATTCTTTTCGCATTGAGCCCCAAGAACAAATCTGGTCTCTTTCTTCAAGGGAGCACAATTTTTTTATAAGAATCTGGGACAAAAATACTATGTACAAATTGTTTGGCCCTTTTTATAGATCAACAAGTCATTAGATCAATCATCCCCACAATAGGTCATCCCTTGATGTTATTATTTATTTATATAAGAAATTTTTAAATGGTTCAACCGTTTTGTATGAATGACATGAATTTTTGTAATAATAAGAGGTTGAGTCAATGGTTCAACCATTTCAATCCAGTCTCCAAATAGGTAAACAGATTAATTATTAAATAGACTAGATATGTGCACATGCTTTGCATGAAGCAATTTTAGATGATGATGATATTAATAGTATGTTTTCAATTTTTCTACAATTTTTTATATTCTTATATGTATAAAAATAATTCTTCTTTATTACATTTATTTTTGTTTAATATGATGAATATATGATATTAAAGGTTAACACATTTGACCCAAATGGTTGAACCATTGATCTACTACCAAATAGAAAAGCAATTCCAATATTATTGGGTCAGTTTAAATTTTTGTAATTTTTTCCATCATCAACAAAAAAACAATTATTTTTATCACATTCATTTTTCTTTAATATGTTTAATATAAAATATTAAAGATGTTCCCAAATATTTTCTACAAAAGTTATGTAATATTTGTGTTTTTATCTATTTTTTATTTTTATTATTTAATTATGACATCAATGCTTAACACTTTTAAGTTCAAATTTTGAACTATTGGCCTCCACCAAAAAACAACCATTTCACTTTTGAGTTAACTTTAAATTTTGTATTTCCTTCCACCATTAATAAAAACAATTATTGTTTATCACACTTGTTTTCCTTTAAAATGATTAATATAAATTATTAGCAAAATAACCAATTATTCTAGTTTTTTTCATTTTTTTTAATATTTCTAGGATGATATATAATATTAGAGATGTGCCCAACTATTTTCTACAAAATTTCTACACTTGTTCATAGTTTTTGTGCTTTTCTTATTTTAATTTTATTATTTAATTATGATATCAAGGGTTACATTTGATGTAAAAGGCTAAATTGTTGACCTCACATGAAATAGGAAAACAATTTCAGTTTTAGGTTGGTATTAATTTTGCATTTTATTTCTAATATCAATAAAAATAGTTATTACTTATTAAACTTAATTTTATTTATTATGAGTAATATTAAAAATAGAAGTGTGCCTGATTTTTTCTACATTTTTTTATTTTATGACATCATGAGTAATATTAGAAGTTTTATTATATATGACATCATGGGTTGACCCATTTGACCCTTGATGAGGGTGGATTTTGGCCCTCCAATGATATTGTGACACATGGCACCTCAGAACAACTAGGTGACACCCGAAACCACTTAGGCAACAACTTGCCTTAGCCAAGTTGATGATGTCCCACCTGGTGGCCTGGCCCAGGCACTGACCTGGCGACCTGGCCCAGGCGCGACCTGGCGGCCTGGCCCAGGCGTGATCT
>NW_010729182.1:1204782-1241772 GCF_000365185.1 Nelumbo nucifera
TWGCTCCAAGTTTACYAGTCTCAGCAAGGAGGTCAATGACATATTTACGCTGAGAAATGAAAATACCATCCTTAGATCTAGCAACTTCAATGCCCAAAAAATACCGAAGATCTCCCAAATCCTTGATCTCAAATTCAGAGTTGAGAAAYCTTTTTAGTTTACTGACCTCTTGAGTGTCATTACCCGTGACCACAATATCATCAACATAAACTATCAAGAAGGTCACCAGAGAGCCATTTCTCTTCAAGAACAGGGTATGATCATATTGAGTTTGTGTGTAACCAAAGGAGACAAGAGCAGCCCTAAACCTCTCAAACCAAGCCTGAGGAGACTGTTTGAGACCATAAATAGATTTCTGCAGTTTACACACCTTGCCTTGCATTTCCTTCCCATACACCCCTAGAGGCAAAGACATATAGACATCTTCGTGCAGGTCTCCATTCAAAAAGGCATTTTTAACATCAAACTGGTGTAGGGGCCAATCAAAAGTAGCGGCTAGAGATAACAAAACCCTGACTGAGGTCATCTTAGCGACATGATCAAATGTCTCAAAATAGTCAATGCCATACATTTGAGTGTAGCCCTTAGCAACCAGCCTAGCCTTAAACCTCTCAATAGAKSCATYAGAGTGATATTTAATGGTAAACACCCATTTACAACCCACTGGTTCCTTCCCTTCAGGCAAGTCAACAATATCCTAGGTATGGTTCTTATGCAAAGCATCCAGTTCAGCCATCATAGCATCCCTCCAATCAGGTTGAGGTAAGGCTTCTGGTATGGACTTAGGTATCACATGGGAAGAGACAGATGCAAGAAAAGAGTAGTAGGAAGGAGAGAGAAGGTTGTAAGACAGGTGTTTGGAGATATAATGGGTTGTACACTTCCGCTTACCCTTGCGGAGAGCAATAAGAAGGTCAAGGTCTGGGAAAGCTATAGATGGGTCAGAAGAAGGTTGGCATGTTACCTCAGTAATGATGGGAGGAGCAAGAGGCTCTTCTATAGGAGTGGAAACAACCTGCCCATGTCTGAATCTCTACATTTGGTACCACCTTTGGAGAACAGGAGGAGGAGGAATTATAGGAGAATGAGGTGGAGGAGGAGGAGGAATAGGAATATCGGAGGTAGGTCGAGTGGGAGAAGTAGACACCTCATGATAGGATTCAAGAGGAATGGGAATAGGAATAGCTGGAGACATAGAAAAGGGCTCTTCAGATTTCTCTCCCTCAGGAGAAATGCTATAGAAAGGAGTCAACACAGCAAATGTGACATCCCGAGATACAAAGCGGGTGCTACGAACTGGATCAAAACAGCAATATCCCTTATGTGTGGAAGCATATCCCAGAAAAATACATTTATGAGCCTTAGGTTCAAACTTGTGCCTTTGATGACTGTGAATATGCACATAGAAAGTGCACCAAAAAATACGGAGAGGAAGAGAAAAAATATCCTCATCCGGGAAGATAAGGTTAAAGGGGGTTTTGAATTCAAGGACCCAAGAGGGCATATGGTTGATCAAAAAAGTAGCAGTAAGAACAACATCTCCCTAAAATTTTATAAGAACATGGGATGCAAACAAGAGGGATCTAGCAACTTCAACCACATGTCTGTTCTTCCTTTCCGCCACCCCGTTTTGTTGTGGAGTGTAGGAACAAGAACTTTGATGAATAAGACCAAAAGTTTCAAGATAGGTGGAGAGGTTTCTCTCAAAATACTCCTTAGCATTATTAGAATGAAATATTTTGATACGAGTGTTAAACTGGGTGAGGATGAGTTCATAAAATTTTTGCACAATAACTGGTACTTCATCCCTGGATTTCATGAGATAAATCCAAGTGTAACGAGAGTAGTTATCAATAAAAAGGATATGGCCCCCACACATCAGAGTGAACAATATGAAAAGGAGAAAGAGATATTTTATTGCTTATTGAATAAGAATGTCTACAATGCTTCTCCAGTTCACACAACTCACAATGAAGACTCGATAAAGACACTCCCTTAAATATATCTGGAAACAAATGACTCAAAGCAGAAAATGACAAATGACCAAACCGGAAGTGACATAACAAGACTTTGTTAACAGACTCTGACAAAACTGACTCTAAGGCAACCCCATGAGGTGGTCCCAAAGCTCGATCTGGTGTGTCCAGCAAGTATATTCCGTTTGCCTCGTGGCCACTCCCAATCATCCTCTGAGATTGCAAGTCCTGAAAAACACAATGAGTGGAAAAAAAGGTTATGCTGCAATTCATGGATTTAGTTAAGCTGCTAACAGATAAAAGGTTTGTGTTAAGTTTAGGGACATGAAGGACAGAGGATAAATAAAGGGTGTCAGAGGTCTTTATATCTCCTTTACTAGAGATGGGAGCAAAAGACCCATCAGCAAGAGATATTTTCTCTTTGCCAGAGAGGTGGTATGAGCATTAGAGATTAGATAGGCTAGTCATATGGTCTGATGCACCAAAATCAATAATCCAAGGGATTTTATGATTACCTGAAACTGAAGCATGATTTGCAGAAGCACAAATGCCTGAGTGAGCAAATGCTGATGAAGATGATGTATTGTTGCTGGAAGAGTGAGATGAAGAAACAGTAGCTTCCAAGTGATTTAGTAGCTTCCCATACTTTTCAAAATCCGCCTTCATTGCTGCCAATTGCTCAATGGTTGATTTCTCTTCACTCTCCTTATTTCCTCCTTCAGGTACTATAGCAACATTAGTTGCCTTAGGCTTTCCTACCTGACTGCCCTTCTTAGAGTTGTTGTTATTCATAAACCTATCAGGAAGAAGCTCAGGATGAAGCTTCCAGCAAGTGTCCTTTGTATGCCTCGGTTTCTTGCAATATTCACATATCTGCTCCTTTTTCACAGTAGGACCCTATGGCTTTATTCCAGCATGTGCAAAGTGTTCTGTAGATGGACCCTGCAAATGAACTTGTCGCCTACTCTCCTCACTGAACCCTTTAGGAGTCGCAAGACACCTCCCAAGCACAGAGTGCCACACCCAAAGCTTCACCTTTACCTGTACCTTCAAAAATCTCTAATCGGTTAGGGTTTTGGGCAGCAATAGAACAACACTGCTTCTTGGCAATATCCAGGCATATTTAAACTCTCCAAACCCTCTACCAACTAGACCAGAAATCCTCTGAACTATTGAGAATCTATCTCTCCATACACTCTCTTAATCTAAGGGTGTATGGGAAAAAAAGAAGAAAGAAAAAAGGAAGAAGTAGACCTGACTCTCATACCAAGATGTAAATCAGTCCTCAAATATTAGGTGTAAATTTGAAGATTAGAAGAAAAAGGAAGAAGAGAAGTAAAGAGCAGCAACACAAGAGAAGAAGATGGCGAAAAGAGAAGGAAGAAGAAGAAGAATCGAATTATCTTCCCTTTCTNAAGGAAGAAGAAGAAGAATCGAATTATCTTCCCTTTCTCCTCTAATCCTTTTTTTGTTAAGAATTAAAGTTAGAGTAATGACAAGTATGCCCTTAAGTGGGCGGCYAKCTAGGCARTAACATAAAGAGATTAAACAAAAAGAAATAACAGGCCCATTAGCCAACAATAAAAGAAAAAAGATATTACAAGAGAGGATACTAGGACCCATTTGGCCCAGTCTCTTTACAAACAAATAACCAATGTAATGCATAGTTGAAATTTCTTGTATTTCATTATGATATTGAATATCCCTACATTTTATCCAAACAAGTACAAAATTATTAAATTTGACATTAAAAGACAAAAGGATTACATACTTAAACTAACAAAATTATCCCAACTCAGCATACTTAGCTACTTTATGAGTAGCCAAAGTACCAATTCTATTTAAACTATTAAATAAAAGTAAAAATATTGGCAAGAATAATCTATATATCTTCATGGACTACCCTCTGAATGACCATTAAGAGCTTTAATCCCCCAAAAAACAACACTTTCTATTGAATAACTCAGCTACCAACAAACTTCCACCACTCCCAAACTTCCACTTGCAAACATAAAAATCTATTTAAAGGCGTTATAAATACAAACCATAATAAAGTTGTCAGTATATGATTTATTTATTTCAGTTAAAGGATTTGTTTGCAATCAAAGAGATCTACTTAGGCATTTACGTAACTCTCCATCATAGCTTCTACCTAGCAAAGTATGTTAAGTAATTTCCTTCTAATTGGAAATAATTATAAATTTAAATAATAAGAAATTTACAAATAGATTGTATGGCAAATAAAGATCACTAACTTGTGCAAACATTTTAAGAAGGAACTTCGATTCACAACCTTTGTATCAAAATCAAATAACAAATGAAGCTTTACATATAAACTAGAATCCAACGCTTCTAATTATTCAGGAGTACAAAACCTAATTTTTGGAAATTTAAGATTGACATTTAAATCTGAAGTGAAAACTCACCTTTGAAACCAAAAGAGAAAACTTAAAAAAAAATGGAATCCAAATGAAATATTAAAATCTACCCTACCTTATGTAATACAAAGAAATAAAATAGCACTTAAGGGACACAAATGCAGACCTCCAATCAAATCCAAAACTTCTTGAAATTTAAAATTGAAAAGCAAGGGAAAGAGGGAATTGAAAAACCACTTTTAGCTTATGATTCTATGCAAATGTTTGTTTTCAAAACCAACTTGTATGTAATCAAAGACTTTGAAGCTACTTGATAACATAAAAAATGGTTGAACTGAAAATCTTTTTGTTTTATCTTAAATCTCTTTGAACCCCCTTCTAACTCTCTATTAAAAAACAAGCCAATATGTGCCCTAAAATGGAACTTGTTCTGGACACAAACTAGTTCCAAAACCCAAAATTACCATCCAAAACCTAACCAAATTTCTATTGAACGCCATGCATTGCATGGGTTTCCATGCTAGTACACATATAAATTGGTGCATTTCCTCCTTAGGAAATGGTCATTTTACAAAATGAATTCATTGGAGTCATCACCTTGTAATTCAACAATACCTTCATTTTTAGCAAAGTTTTAAATATTTATTATTACATAAAATGATGTAGAGAATGAATGTACCTTGCAATGCTTGAAGCTAAGACTTTAATAAAGTAGCCCAAAAGGCAATGGAATACATAAATACCCCTATAAAGAAAGCAATAGAATCTAAGATTAGGAAAATAAGGCAAACATGAGTTATTTGGAAAAAAAAGTGTACACGATTCATTAAACATAAACAACAACTCTAAAAAATATATGCATGCAATAGAAAATTAATTCCAAACTGAATATCTTGTACAAGTGGTTTTCTAAAGCACACACAAGTACATAAAGTATTTGAAAATGCAAATGACATACATAAAATAGATCACCTTTATATTTTAGTTTTAGATCACCATGATCGAATATCTGTAATAATAGTCCAAGATCTTCAAATGATAAAGATATCATTACCATTACTTGGGGTAAAACATTACATGACAGTCAATTCAAGTGGCAATTTTGGTCACATTTATCTGCATGTTTTTCTACGAAATGGAAATTCCAGGTTTGATGAGCACATGTGGCATATATAGTTTAAAAATGTCCTATGAATTGGACAACACAATTCCTAATAAAATTTATATGGACACAGGGCACCACAGAATCAGTAAAGATAATTAAGTGCATCTATATGATTATCTCAAAGAAACTCGAAAAATTTGCTTCCACTTGGGAGAGCTCAAATTAAAAAACAAACCAATGAAGAGATGTGAATCTCTACTGGAAAAATAGTGAAGATTCTTACCATTGGGTTCCTCCAAGCTCAAAAATATGTTCATCTTCATTGGGTTTCTTTTGAAGCTGAAAGGAGCCATGAGAGTCCATCAAAGACCACCATGTGGTCTTATTTATCTATTTTTGTCTATGTTAAATTTATATTTATTATTAATTTGATAATTTATTGAGAATTTTGAAAGATTATCCCCTCAAATATTCTGCTAGTTCTTTCACTCCATATTGCCCCAAACGCTACAACTGGAATGATGCCCCATGTAACCCTACCAGCCTTGCTTAAACCTCTTGTAAATTAACCAAACGCACCCATGAATTCACACCACAATGACTCCAAATAGGTGCAACACCCTTCCCTAAATACAAAATTCAACATCACTGTGAATCAATAAGTGATTAATGGTTTCTAAAATGACTTATAATTTGGGAAAAGTATCAACATATGAAAACATATACCGAAGTTAAACAAAAAGCCACTTTTTTGACAAATAAAACAAAAAGCCACTTTTTTGACAAATAAAACAAAAAGCCACTTTACAGCAACAAAAAAATCAGAAAAATATAGTGGATAACTTACCGACAATGGTGTTCAATTGTCCACCTATGAGTATGGTGGTGGTGTTCAATCCTCCATCTAAGACTCTGAGTAGGTATTGGTTTAAGAACTAAAACTTCACCTATTGCACCATAGTTTGGATGAACAAGCACTCCTGTAAGCCACCAAAATCAAAGATATGGTTGAAAAATATTGGTATACAATTTATACAGATGTCACCGATGAGCGTTTATCTTTGATGTCCTCAATAGGGATAGTTGCGTTGCCTTCTTGAAGTCGATCAACTATCCAACCATAATAGGGTCCATGCCATGGAACTTGATATTGAGGTGGAAATCAATGAAAGCATTCTTTGTTGGCACGTTGCTACCAATATTTTCTTTTACTTGGATGAAAAAAGTAAAAGCAATCATAAGAAATTAATTATTCAACTAAAATTATTGACAACAAGAAGAAAATGTGTAGGCAAATATAAGTTATATTCTTTGGTATCACTTCCTTTAATATTGGTAGCAGGAATTAGCCAAACCATATTTAGGGACACGTGCTGAAGCCAAGAAATGCTTCCACAGACATGAGATAGTAACTAAAGAATTTAATGATTGCAAGAAGTTAGAGACCATGGAAACTAGTATTTCACACATTAACATTGAAAGTGATATAAGCAAATTTGTGTTTTTGATGGATGTAGGCTTGCAAACGCATTGCAAAAATTGGATAAAGAGCAGAGGTGGAAGACCATTAATCACATGTGGGTGTTGATGCAATGGAAAGCTCTCAAAGAAAAACAAGAAAAGTAGATGATGCATATTGCTTACACTAGCCGATCAAGTAATAAAGTGATGAGTAGAGTATCGTTCCCACGAGGATTTATACAACAACTACTAGTAATAAATCAATCAATTGTTATCTGATAAACCGAATTCTTAACCTAATCAAAATCTGAATTCCTAACTAGCAAACTATCCTAATCAGTTCGGATCAAACACCTTTCATGCAATGAGAAAACAAGTTGTATGAGAACACTACAGATTCGGTCCAGCAATCAATTCCCTAGGTTAGTCAATGGAATTGGGATTCAGCCATGGCTTGGTGAAACCCTAATGGCATGAACAACCTCTCTCGAGCGCATGCTCATTCGAAGGGCATTAATTCAGATTTGATTGAACACCAACTAAATCATACAAGTTATCTCTAAATTGTATTAAATTCGTTTCTTGATTAGCAGATCGGATTATCTAAACTCTTTCTCAAGCAATTCAGATAGTCCAAGATTGAAGAACAGTTCGGCCAAAGCTATTCTAGCAATTAAAACCCTAATCAAGAAACATCAAGGCTACATCCAATCAATCAAATAACCCTAGAAAACTAATTACAGATCTGAAATATCATTAAACATTGTTCAACTACTAGAAAGAAAGAGAAATTAATGGACAAAATTGCATAAAACCTTATTTGAATTCGGTTACCACTTGCGCAAAACCAAAGAAGAAGACAACCTAGAGTTCTTGATTGATCTTCGATCTCCTTGAATGGCTTCTTCTCCAATTCGCCTTCAGCAATCTCCTATTCCTCTAGATCTTCTCTTTTCTTTTCGTGCCTCTCTTCTCAAATCTGCCAAAAGGGGTTAAAACCCCTTTTTCCTCTTTTTCTTATCCTTTTATAGTTTTCTCTTCAGCCCTCTCTCTCTTCTAAAAGGTTGCCGCCTTTAGGAGCCCTTGGGCTACAACTTGCTCTGCAATTGGGCCTCCCCCTTGCTGGGCCAAAAGGTCTCCCTTGGAGAGCTTCGGCTAGGCTTTTTCCTTGGGTTCCCCCATAGGGTGTAGCATGGGTGTGGCTTCTTTATGGGCCGAAAGTGCCCTCCTTATGGTTCTCGGCTGGGCCTATCTTCTAGATGGCCGAATTGCTTCCATCTTTGCCCTTTCAACATGGTTTTATGCTATCTTCCTCCTAAGCTGGTCCACATTCTTGATTTCCTGAAATCAATCTAAATAAGGGTAAGAAACCATACAAATCATCATCAAAACCATGTATAAAACATCAGAAATTATGTGTAGCTTGTGCACACATCAGTAGACATTAACGTAAGGGACTTGGGGCAAAAGGGGGTGAAGAGAGGGAGAAAGGAACTTATACATCTGATAGTCCTCTGCATCCATTGGTACTATTTGTCTCCAAAACTCGCTTGTGTTTTATTGCAACAGCAGCAAATGAACCCTTTTATCACTAAATCGTCCACCCCTTTGTTTCTTCAACCCTTTTGCATTTGATTGCAGCAACAACAAATAAACCCTATTGCATTAAATTGTTTAATGCATTTTGATTGTTGTGGTAGGAAATGAGCAAGGACAGTGAGCGAGATAGAGAGGGGGTAGGGAGGGCAGAGAGGCATTTTGAAGAACAAAAAGTTTAAAAGGCTCAAATGAACAAGCGAGATTGAAAAAGTCAAAAAGAGAGAGAGGAGAGAGAGGAAGATGAGAAACCAAAAAGGATTTGCAAGATGAAAAAAACCCACATAAGAAGCCTGTGCGCGACTATTTTATTTTCTTTATAGTGCCTCAAATTGACGATGGAATTACTTAAGCAATAACAATGAATTTTGAAATTGGTCGTTAAAGGAACATGTCTTGTAGAATAATAATGATGATACATAAAATTCGACGTTATTATCTTATAACAACGAGTTGTTAAATTAGTCGTTATTTATTGGTTGTTATAAACTCAATTTTTTGTAGGGTTATTACTTTGAATATTCAATTTCCAAGATTTTTTTCAAATCTTTGCTCTTTTTTAGGGGTTATTGCTTTCCAATACACAATACTGTCATGAATTTTTTCAATGCGCTCTCCACTCACAATCAATCAATCTTGAACAATTAAATTTAATGTATGTATGTATATATATATATATGTATATATATACACAAAAATGTTTCATCCAACATAAGTGAATTCATAGAAAGTTTATCCATAATGTCATTAAGAATGACATCATTTGTAGTGCAATTATCAATGGTGGTCGTAGACAGCTTTCTATCAATATTCCAATCTAGAAAAAATTCTACTAATATATCCATAAGAACTTCTTTTGTGTGAGGATAAGGTACATACGCAAACCTATAACAATAGATAAAAAATTAAATAATAATACTAAATATAAAAAATAACACAACTTGATTATAGATACTAAATACTAGTAATGAATTATTACAATAAGAAACATACCTTATTATTCAACTTTGTAAAACCCAATCAACATCAATGAAATGCATTGTAATAACCATGAACCCTTTCTTCTGATTATTAGTAATCTACATGTCAGTTGTTATGACCATTCAACTTTCATTGTTTTCTTCTTTTCTTGCTAAAAAATCTTCAGAATATCCCTTTTTATTGTGTTTCTGGAAAGCATTGTAAAATTAGGTACAAAACTATATGAATACCTCCCAAACCCAATGTGATTGACCATAAAGAGAAGATACTCATGTAGAATAATCATGTTGGCAAGATCCCTCCTTGAGGTATTCGAGTTGAAAGTGGTGTATGTAACCTTCAGTTTTTTATACTTCTTATTTTGATTTGTTGTTGAAGTTTGTTGCCTTATATTAGGTTGATTAAGCCTTGGACAACTTTGAAAATGTTCATGCAAATGCTTGGTTCCATTTTTTGAGGCTGCACCAAGCTTCTTATCACAATAGTTACAAATTGCTTTGACTTGTCATTTAATAGTTACTTTTCGAAAGTGATTATCCATACAACTTATGTGACTCTTATCTTAGATGGTGCTTCTACTTTTGGAGCTGTAATACTTGCACCTTCTCTTTTTTTAGGATTATTCCAAGAGTTTGAAGATGTACTTGTCAGATTTGAATCATTTGGAATTAAAGGACTCAAAGCAATAAGTGGGACATTACTTTAGCAAGTTGGTAGAGAATCCATATTATCACCTTATCTTGACATCAAGACTAACTTTAACAAAAATAAAATATCTTTGAAATAGTGAATAAAGATAAACAAATAAAAAATAAGAAAATTTGGCAAAATTAGAAATATGGGTGGGTTTAGATTCAGAATTGGAATCAAAATCAGAATGAAATCTCGTTCTATCTTATTTCAATTCCCATGCCGATTCCTATTTAAACAAAATAGATTGTGGGAATAAACCATGGTGATTTCAAAATTGACTAATTTCAATTTCGATTCCAATTCGGACAGTAAACCAATTAACCAAATGGACCCTAATTTCTTTTAGTATTTTTATCGATTATTACCAAAAGTCAAATATTGAAAAAAAAACTACTTGAATTATAATACATAAGCCCATGTAAAAATTTAGGAAAATTCCAATATTTTATTTAGTTTACCTACGGTGAGATCATACAATTAAGAAAATTCCAATAACAAATTAAGAAATTTTGATTTTCAAGTTGAAATAAAAAATGGACAATTAAGGCACAACAAAGTTCTTTTCCACTTACCACTGCCTAATGCTACTCTTCAAACAAGAAAAGATTCAATAGGACATTTGTGCTTCTTTCTTTGCACTCTTCTAACATAGAGATTTATAACTTTGCTACAAGAGAAACCAAAGAGTGAAAGAAGAAGAAGAAGAGAGGGAATAATGGATGAAGAGAAGAAGATAATATTTCATACATGAATACAGTTTTAGAATAATAATAGTTTAGGCTTGTATTGTAGGTTATAGGCTTGCAACGATTCTAACGAACTACAGAATAGATAATGGAGATGCTTGTAGGAATTCCACCATTCTAGGCTTCCAAGTTCCAACGAATACTTGAAGTCTTGCAGAGTTGCAGATGCAGGTTGCAAGTTGGGATGAAAAAGGGTTTTGGCATTTTGCAGGTTTGGACGAAGAATGGAAAAAACAAAGAAGGAAAAAGGGTTTTTGGGTTTGGTTGTTCTGCTTTGCCTTTGGGTGTTTTGGGGGGAAAAATCAACCCAATAAAAAAAATCAAATGAAAAGTCTTGCCTTAATTATCAAAAAGGGAATGTGGGGTTTGCGATTTTGCTGATTTTGTCCATTTGAAAATTGGAAATAGCTAACATGCCAAATGAGATTAGGATTTGCGAACGCTTATTAATATTATATTATATATTATGGGTATTATATAATATATAGGGGTATTAATGTAATTTAACATCAAGTTCGAGGTATTACATGTATACCCCATCCCCGCCCCATCCTAGATCGGAACAAAGAAAAAAATCCCCAAACTCAAACCGTCCACATTTAAGATCGAGGAAAATCCACCCCATTGGGTCGGGTCAGGTGAGGACCCTATTTTATGGAACAAATTACTATCCCTAATACCTAGGTAATGTATACAAATGTCTTTTTCCATACATATCCATTTTTCTTTATTTGCTTTATAATTTAATGAATAAAATAACTTTCACTTTTTAAGTATAGGCTTTCTCCTTGTTTTAAGGACCTAACAGGTGAATGGACTTTTACAACATTTGATAGGCAAGCAGAATTTTGTTGGCGAAGTTAGTTTATGAAGTAAAAGAGTTTATTTCTTAAGTGCTCCATTATATTTGTTTCGTAAAAAGAATTTTAAATTAATTTGGGGAAATCAATCTTATACGCTACCATTTGTAGGATGTTTCAAAAGAGTACATCAATGAGTTGATATATTGTTATATTTTGAAGGCTTATACAATTGTTGTCAAACCATCGAAGAAGTACTCTCCAATCACCATCTCTACTACTCATGTTCAGTGGGATCAAGGAAGTCCTAGATTGTTATCTGGAATAGAAAAGATGATGACAAGCCCATGTACAAAATAAAGTATCCTAATAACCAACAACTAATATATTTATAAATTAAAACTACTCGAATTTTTCTCCTACCACAAATATATATATATAGATTCAATGTAACCTCTCTTCTTCAGTTGTAACTTGTAAGATGTCAATATGAAAAAGGTTTATTCTTGCTACTTATATTATTTACACTAATCTATATTATCTTTATTTCTTTACACATAAAAAAAAATCTCCTATGTCTTACGTCAACTAACATCAGAGGACAACTGTAACTTATTGGTAAGAAATTTATACCAATCAATTGATAAAAACTTTAATATAAGTCCCAACTATAAACTTACTTATGAGCATAAAATTCAATATTACATTGATATTATTCCTTTTATAGGTTCACCTTTAATTTCATCTACTCCATCTTAATTCAATATATTTAAGGTCACAACATATTCTACTAATATATAGATCATAAAGTTCTATACGTTCATCTCTAATGAACTTTATCAATCCTATAGGTGTTCAAAGGAAGTTAAATATTGGCGAAAGCAATTCAACCCAGAAGTGTCCTAAATAGTTTCATTATCTTGGATATAACTAATGGAAAGACACACTTTCATTCCTCTTACTTATATGTAGCTAATGTATTTTTTTTTTATTTTTCTCTTTGTTTTTTCCCTTTCTTTAGCCTTCATATCCCACATCTACTTCAACTTTGTTATACACATGAGTTAATTCATCTTTATCAACTTGGATAAGATTTTAGCTACTTAACAAACTTTATAATGCAATTTATTGAATTATGTACCTTTATTTTTCTTTTTTGATTCTCCCCTAATGAGCAAGGGGACCCAACTAGTATAATAGTATTTGTATAATGTATTTTCACAATATTTGTGTGACCTATGGTATATATTGAATCTCTCCTCTTTTTGATCTATCAGTCCAATCCTTTTACATTGATTATAATAATCAAGTTATATCTTGTGTGAACTAAATGCGATAGCATGTTAAGGGTAAGGGTAGAATTAGTTTTTTTTTTGTAGAAAAAAACTATTCATTAAAAGTAGAAAAAAAAATAATACAAGACTAAAACAATAACAAACAAAACCAACAAAAAAGCAAAACTAAAAAAGTTAGACTAACTTAGACACCGAGGCAAAGTTATCATCTTCCAAAGATTTAAACAACCAAAAGGGAGGAACATCCTCAAACTCATCAACAAAATCAAAACCATAACTAACCAACTAGTGAGCTAAACTATTGCAACTTATAGGGATAAAAACAAAAGTGACTTCCAAGTTTGCACAAACAAACTTAATGTCCTCTAATAGAAATCCAACTTCTTTTAGAGGAACATTCTTTCCTTTTTGTAGACAATCAACCAAGATCTTGCATTCACTTTTCACGATAACTTTGAACAAAGGTCTTTTTCTAAGACTTCTTAAGCCATCTAGAATTGTCAAAACTTCTATTTACTCAGGACTAACAACACTACAAGGACCACAACTTGTCGCCAAAAGAAATTCCATAATGGCATCTCGAAATGTATCCAAATGAGCCATGTCCTTCATGCCTAAAGCCCCCATCACAATTTACCTTCAGCTAACTAGGGTTTGGAGACTTCCAACGAACTGAGCCACTCCAACTCAAGGTCAAATTGGTTATAGTATAGGGCTTTTGAGGAATCACCTACTGCAATACGACCTAATCTTTCCTTGAAGTTGTTTGGAGATTCCACACTAACTTGTTAATATTATAGAGAATGTTCTCCACATGAGGGTCGGTGTTGTGAAAAGAAATGTCATTTCTAAAGAGCCAAACATGCCATAGAGCAAACATTCGTAGGATAAAAGAATCATTGAAATTTCTATTGTTACTTCATAAAAATTAATTGTATTTTCAAACTAATCATTAAAATTTTGATTTTTATCTACCAAATCAGTCCTTAGCCCAAGGGGCATACAAATGGGCCTAACTTTCTCATAAGTAACCAAATCATGCAAAATAGACACCTTTTATAGAGAGTAACTTTTACAAAAAGCCTCAATTTTAATGCCTCTAAAACTATATTTTCATTAATTGCCAAAACATTATTAAAACATTTCCAAATAAACATCTTAATTTTTGGTTCAATATTCGCATGCCAAACTTTTTTCCATGAAGAAGGGAAAAGAAGCGTAAACAATGCAAGGGAGTTACATCTCACAATTTTGTTCTAGGAAACAACATACGATGATTTAACAAAAAAAAAACAACATTTTGGATCAAGGTCCTAAATTAAGATATCTTTATAGGTGTTTTGAGCTTGGACAAATTTCTTAAATTACCCCTAAGGTTTAGGAAATTGATAAATCTACCCGTACTATTTCAGTATTGTCTTAAAGCACCCATACTATTCTTGGCAATTGTCACCATCATTAAAGTACCCCATACTCTGTCATTTACATTTTTCTTGTGTTGAAACTCATTTTTTTAGCCTTTTGTTTTGTTATTTAAACCCTAAAACGTGTTGTAATGGCATTAAACCCTAAAATGAGCTTATCTATAATCAAATTAAATATAATTTGGAAGGTGTTTTTTATCTTTTGTTTATCTTTCATGCATTTTTTTTTTATTTTCTTGCAGTAGGATCAACGGAAGTCAAAAGTTGTATATTGCTTCCCATAATATTCGAATAGTAAGGTATGTATAGAGATTCGTATACAACTTTTTCAATGCATCTGGTTCTTTAGTTCAGTGATGAAGGACCATTTCATAGACATTGGTATCTGTCATTGCCCCTTTCACACCCCTTTTGGTCAAGGTAAAGTGGCTAGAGTTGTGGGGACCAATTCTTCACTGTTTTAAAGGGTTACATGTGGCAAGCCATGTGTTTTCTATAATGCACACATGGGTTCCACACGTATATAACTCAAACAAACACATGGGTTCATAGTGTTATTTGTTGGTGTGCACAACATCGGGTGTTCGGTTTAATGCTTGAACCACCAAGGTTGTAGTGCTAGCATATTTGGCCTGTTGGGAATAAAACTAGGTGTTCAGTTTAATGCCTGAACCACCAATGTAACATTTGAATCCAACCAAATGTAACTTTTGAATCAAATGATATAAGAATAAGTGAATAAGTGAATGACAAGCAGGTTCAATGACAAACAACTAAAGTGAATAAGTGAATGAAGTGTTGATGATCAAAATATATACAAGTATTTTTTGGGAGAAGTATGGGTGTTTTTTTCTATAGGTGTTCATTAGTTTGTTGGATAGGGTCATTGTCTTTAGTTAATCGAAATCATTAATGTCATAAGTTAGGGTTAATGTCATCAGTTAATCACAAAAGCCATGTGCACATATTCTAATCAATAGAAATAGGAGGATGAGGAAAGAAGTTAAAGGGGAAAAAGTTTGTTCAATAGGGGATTCTCTTGTATTGTCACCGTCCCTTATTCTCTCATATCGTAGATTGATATACATCTAATCCCAGATTTGTTGAAGGAGAAAGAAGTTTTTTTTTTTTTTTTTTTGGGGGGGGGGGGGGTTATTGTAAATTGATATACATCTAATCCCAAGTTGACAATCCCAAATTCACTATTGGTTGAACCCACTAGATATTGAATACTTGTATATGTTTAACCTTTAACTTAGCCTTCCTTTTAAATGGTTGAATACTTGTTTTGGCAACTGTTATGTCAAATTGCTGAATTAACTAGATACAACTTAAAATGGTTGTAGATTGATATAATTTATTTTGTATATGTTTACTCTTTATTGGCATTTGATGTGTTTAAGTTAAAACTTAGCTTTCTAAGTAAATGGTTGAATACTTATTTTGGCATCTAATATGTTAAATGGCTGAATTTTGTGTTTCTATGATGTAGGAAATGGATGGAGACAAGTTCTTGTTCATTGTCAACTATGGTGGTCAATGGAAAGTTATTATATGTAAATGGTGAGGTGGGATATGTAGATAACATTGATAGTGACCGAATATGCTACTTGGACATTATTGATGACTTATGCAAATTGGGTATGGCACGTAATGGGAGTGTGGTGACTATTAATTATAAGATACCAGAGTGGAAATTAGAGGAACACATTGGGTTGTGAAAATGACGTGTTGGAAATGTTTACTATTCATGGTTAATTGCATGAAATAGTATTATGTGTTACACATGCTGAAGCTAAATGTCTAAGTGTGAATAACAAGGATAGTATACAAAATGTAGATGTTGTTAGTTGTGAAAAGGGAAAGGGAAAACTTGCAGATGGTGATGATTGTTATGTTGTTGAATCTTCTTCAGATGATGATGTCTAAGGTGATGATTATGGCGAGGAGTGGCATGGTGATGCTAATGGCTTGGAAGCTGAGGGTGGTGTAGCTGATGAAATTGAGGGAAATGATGAGCGGTTTGAAAGTGAGTGTGATGAGTTGGAAGCTGAGGGAGATGTACCTAATTTTGAAGATGGGTTTGAAGGTGAGGGTATTAGGTTGGCTCATGGAGATGGTGGGGGTGTACAAGGCAATACATCAATAGGTGAAGAAGAAAATAGATATGGGAATGGGGTTATAGCTGACCTATCAGACTATGAACCAACAAGTGACTATGATAGTCCATGTGATGGTGAACTTGGTTTGAGAAGGGGCAAGGACAGCGCACAAAGTCTATGTGAATTTGACTTCTCTAAGCCAAAATTCCTAGTCAGCATGGTATTTGCGAATGTTAAGGAGTTTAGGGAATCTTTGCAGCAATATTGTATGGTGGAGGGTATTGAGATCCAGAGAAAAAAATGAGAAGTGCAGGTTTACTAGTGTTTGTGTCAATAGCTCATGTAGTTGGAGGATACATGCATCCCTCAGTCATGATGGGGATAGGTTCATTGTGAAAACTCTGAATGATACACTTACCAATTTGAGGGTGACCACAAATAAGGAGGCAACAAATACCTAGCTATTCACCAAGATAGAGGGTTTTTTAAGGGTTGATCCTAGCATGTCAATGCATGTCCTTAGATATAAGACCAGACGACTCTGTGGGATAGAATCTTCATGGAAGAAGGTACATAGATCCTGTCTCAAAGTTATTTACAGGACTAGGGGATCTTTGGTTGAATCATATGAAAAACTGCCCAAATATTGCACAACATTATTCAACAGCAACCCTAAGTCTGTTGTTAAGTTGCATGCTCCAATGGCTACAACAAAGTGACATGTTTAGAACTTTCAAGAGGGTGTTCATACCCTTAAAAGACCAAAACTTGGTTTTCTGGAGGGTTGTAGAAGACTTGTTGGATTAGATGGTTGCCATACTAAGACTGGTGCAATCGGAGAGGTGATACCATCAGTTGTGGAACTTGATGGGAATAATGGTATATTCCCAATTGCTCATTCTGTAGTAAAGGCTTTTTAAATGAGTTGAAAGATGCTTTGGGCATTAATGACTTATATAAAGGGACATTTATGTCTAACAGACAAAAGGTTTGCATGTATGCTAAAAGTTTATTATATTTGTTATTTTATTTGATTATGTGTATATTGATCTCTAACAACCCCATTGATTATTGGCAATGTATACTTAATGGTGTTTCAGTTTGCATGCTTGGGGCAAACCACTGCTTTTACTTGCAGCACCTATATAATAACTTCGAGAAAACATTAAAGGATGTTGTGTGGGTTATCGGGATAGGCTGACTTTAACTACTACATGAAAGTAGACAAGAGAAGCTCTAGAGAGGCCTATGATTGGCTATGTAGTGTTCCCCCTAACATATGGTCTAGACATGGGTTTGATCCCATTGTTAAATCAGATGACATCACTAACAACTAGAGTGAGTCATTTAACTCATGGATAGGGGAGGCTGGAGTAATTCCAATTGTTGACATGTTGGAGGATATAAGGAAGAGGTGGATGCAAAATATCTTTGAGAGGTTTGACACTACCAGGGCACACAGGGGTGAGCTACTTCCAAAGATAAAATCCATCATTGATAGGAGAGAAGATAAGTAATGATGGCATCTTCACTCATTCCACTTTTACTGTGCTTTCTTGTTTAATTCACTATGCATGATGATCAGTGAGAGTTTTCTAGTTTGAGCAATATGAGTATCAAACCTCAGGGAATGATTTGGTGGAGAATGTCACAAAGTTGGATGCCAAGACATGCACATATAGAGTTTGGGACATTAGTGGCACCCCTTGTGTTCATGTAGTGTTGACTTATACTAGGGGCAGAGTTGAGGAATTCTTTGACAAAGTCTTGTACAATGACACATATCTGGAGGTATATAGCCACTTTGTGCATGCTCTACCTGGGGAAAAATATTAGTCACTTGTTGATTACATTCCAATTAGACCTCCAGTAGTGAAGAGAAGACCAAATAGACATCTAGTCAGCAAAAGGAGAGAGGAAGATGAATCAAGACCATCATACTGTGTCTCATTAGAGCACGGGACTCTTAAATGTTCCATTTGCAATGGTCTTTGGCACAATAGGAGGAATTGTCGTGCTCCACCCCCAGTGCTACTAATGTTAATATAGAGGTAAAATTAAGTCATCCCCTAGTGGCTAGTCAATGTTGATGAATACTTTATCTTCACCTTACTTCAAGTGTATGAAAGTCCCCTAAACTTTCCCTTAATAATGAGCACTAATGTCTAAAGTTGAAATTGCAAGTCCAAAGGCCAAATCCTGAACAACCTAGAAGTACTTGTTTGTTATAAGGAAATTGCTAAATGTTAGAAGGGGTGGTGAAGCTACTCATGTTGTTTAGAACACACGTATGGTGGCATCATCTTCTATAGCAACCCCTATTCCACCAACATATGCAATAAGCTCTTCATCAGGTGGGGGAACTAGAGGAATGCCTCTTAATTCAAGAAGGGTGGGCAGAGGGGTTGTACAAACTGAACCACACAGTAAGGGGTAGAGAGGTTGTACATATTGAACCACACAATATAGGGGCAAAGGGAGGTTGCAACATACTTATACCGGCACACCAACCAGATAGGTAACAATATCCATATGCATATTTCATGCTGATATATGTTGTGTCATGAATAAATTAATGAGTCATTTTCCTGATGTGTGTTGGTTGAAGAACAAAGTAGCCAAGAGATCAAATATTCCCAGCCTTTATACAAGTTTGGGAGCTTGAAAATGAGACATTTTGTTGTTAATATACTTGACATAAGTGCATTTGGATACATATCTCAATATATTAACTATTATTGTGCATGGAGCTTGACAATGACTTTTGCATTTTTACATGTTGGTATTCGGATGAGAGCTTCACATCCCACTCTTAGTGTAGGGAGCATGGGGATGATCAATAGACAATATTTTGTGTTTTTTTATATATGATGGTATTTTTTGGATTGGGTGGTTGACATCCCATCATTAGTGTTGGGAGTAAGGTCAATGATGTTTTAATGTTGCACAAAGAATAGTCAAATGGTTTAATGAATATATTATTCAACATATAACATTTACTTTTTGTAAATGTTGATATTCAAATGGGAGCTTGAACATAGCATAATCTTTGAACGTACTAGTGTTTGAATGTTAGGTTAAAGGGTTGAATAATAGATAACACTTTTTTTTGTTAATGCTTGTTGAATGTATTGTATGGTGTTGAATGGTTGAATGTATTAATAGGTCCTTTCCATGGAAACAGATATAGTACTGAATGTAGTGTATTGTACCAGTCATTAGGTGAATGATTTATGTGAATGGTTGAATGTATTGATAGGTGAATGGTTTATGTGAATGCAATGTACTGACTGTACCAATCCTCATTTTGAATCAATTTCATATTAACTTTTAGGCTATGTTTATGTGAATGTAGTGTATTGTACCAGTCTTCATTTTGAATCAGTTCCAAAGCTGTCTAAAAGACTAAAACTTTTAGGCTAGGTTGCATATTGTATTGGTCCTTAGATTGAATCAATTGCCTAATGAAATGCCAAATATGGTCAAATTGGACTGATGAGCATTGGTCCTAATGCAAACACGAAAACAAGGTAAGGATCAGTTATAGATGGGGTCCTAATGGAGTAGAGGTGTCAATTGGATTGGATTTGTTCCTATCCAGCATAGTCCAATGTAAGTCCATTACAAATGAACCTGGTCCAATCTAGTCCAATGTATATTTTGGACTGGTCCAGTGACTGTCCAATCTGTTCAAATTCCTGTTAATTCAGATTGGTTTCAACTCAAACCTGGTCCATTGACACCTATGTTCTTATCTTCTATCAATGGACCAGATATTGGCCTAATGCAATATAAATTCATTATGGACGGACCAGGTCCAATCCAATATGTCATACTGGTCCATCCAGTTCATCCAAATTCAATATGTCTTATTGGTTCGTTCAAATGGATTTTTATTTGGATGGAGTCCAACCCAAAATCGGTTCATTGACATCCCTAATCCTAAGGGAGAAAAAAATCAGTTATAGATGTTACTATAACATAACAAATAACAGATGTTACTATAAGGGATGTAAGAAGGAAACACACTATTTAGTTATAGGATAATTGTCTATTTTTTTGTTACAATTGCAAGAAGTGCAGGAATGGTATTCAAATTTTGAAAAGTTAAAGATGTATTTTTAGGGATAAAAACTTGCCTATTTTGTGATTTGATTTCATTGGATAGGTAAAATGAATGAGTGAATGAAGTGTTCATTAATCAAAGATCATTTAAATCTAACATGTTTTGAGAGAAGTGTGGATTTTTTTTCCTGATAGGTGTCCATCTTTAATGGTATTTGAGTATTTATATTTTCTTGGTCTATCTTGGAGTTGTTTTTAGTTTGTTTAGTTGTACTTGTAGTAGGATTAGTAAAATGTTTTCACATTTATTTTAGGAGGTGGAATCAATATTTGAGTGTCCATGTTGTGTTGCTATATTTTTCTATTATTTTAAACTCTAATGTATTATATTGGAACATAAAAGAGCAGGTACAACTTGAAAACTTTAGGAAAGGAGAAGTCTCATTGTAAACAGAGGATTTGGCACCTTAAGTTGACTCCGAAAGTTTAAAGGAATCCAGACCCTATTATTCTTCCATACCCTAATAAAACATAATTACTTGAGAAAGGAAGTTTCTAGCATTAGGAATCTAGAAAGTTTGGGGATAGGTTCACGAATCAAAATGATGAAGTTTTGATGGACTCATGTTCAAATAAGGGATGGAGACTCCATCCAAGGCAAGTTGTTGTCTCTTATTCAAGAGTTGTATATAAGCTTCTCCATAGTTCTCTTTAGCTAGGAAGTTGGAGGGGGTTTCCAAGTTCTAGGTCTTATTCAATAGCTGTAAATAGGCTTCTCCATATGTCACTTTAGCTAGGAAGTTGGAGGAGGTTTCCAAGCTCTGGGTGGATGTGGGATGGGAAAAAGGTCTAAGGATGCTCCATCACACTTTCAAGGAAGCCAAATATATTATAGTATTTCTCCTAACAGGTGAGGTGTCATTAAATATTTTTGCAAACTCTCTTGTAAAGGAGAGAGCAAACTAGGGTGAGTTGTGCTTGGAGGATATCCTTCTTGGGTAGTTTTATCATCTTATGGGACCTTCTTCATATTTGAGTCACTTACTTGATCCATTGACACAACCCTTTCTCCTGTGGTTCCTATCCTTCATTTTAATAAACCTTTAAGATTTGTTGTCAATAAAGAATGATTTGTATATCATAGCTCTTCCTTAACTCTTATGTTTCCTCTTTTTGTTGATTATCAAAAGGAAAAATTGGACAAGGATGAAAACCTTCTTGGTAGGTTTTATTAGGCAATATCTATATGAGGAACAATCCTAATATACTAAGGCCTCATTTGGTTCACAAGAATAGAGGTATGGAATTAGAATCGGAATAGCCCAACTGTTTGGTTGCGTAGAATCGAAATCCCATTTCCATTCCTACTGGAATGGAATTTTCCCATTTGAGGAAATGGCCATTCCCTACCCCTCCCTTGGGAATGAAATCTCATTCCTGATGATTCCAATTCACATTCCCATTCTTGTTTGAACCAAATAGACTATAGGAATGGACCATTATGATTCTGATTTTGAAGGATTTTGATTCCAATTCCAACCACAAACCAAATAGACCCTAATTATTAGAATGCAAAACTACACATGCAAAAGAAGGTTGTCTTGGTCAAAGGACATGGGAACACAAAGTGAATAACAACAAAAAAAGAAAAAAGAAAGAAAGAACACATGGCATTTCTCTTGACATGTTATTTTTGTAATTGTCACACTTTTGCAACCTCTTGAGAACCTTATAGAGATGTATAGTAATTCACTCCATGGGGAATTACCCTTTTTGTGCAATAATACAATACATAACACTTTCTCTTTTCTCAAAAAGAGATAGACGGATAGATAAATAGATATAGAGAGAGAGAGAGAGGAAGAAGAAAGAAAAAAAAACATAGTTCTGACTTTAAGATTTGAGGATGAAGAAATACAACCGGAAAAAAATGTCAAACATTAATAAGGTCAAAGTACATTTTTGACTACCAAAGTGCATTTTTGATTTCCTTATGTTTTTGTGTTTTATATTTATTTGATTAAAACATGACATAATCATCATCTAAGCCATGCCACAACTATATATGGGGTCAACTATATGAATCCTTTTTTTCTATAAGCAATGCCAAAGAAATGTATATGGGCTCATCTAAGCCATGTCACAACTAGACCTGTTCATGGGCCGGGTAGCCCGATGGCCCGGCCTGGCCCGCACCTCGGTCGGGCTTGGTCCTGTAATTAGGCCCACAGGCCTAACCTCGGGCCTAACACAGTAAGCCTGACTGTGTTTCGGGCCGGGCTCGGGATTTGTCAAAAAAGCCTGGCCCGGCCCAACTCAGCATTATAGATTTTATAAAATATATAATATGTATTTTATATATTATATAAAATATATAAATAATATAATATTTATTGAAATATATATTTATAATTTAATATATACATTTTTTATTCTTTTCTTTATAATTTCTTTATTTCTCTCTCTCTCTCTCTCTCTCTCTCTCTCTCTCTCTATTCAGCCGCTTCAGCAATAGTAACAGTATGGGATAAATTTCGGGCTCGGGCCCAGGCCCGGGCTTCGGGCTTTTTATGAGGGCCGGGCTTGGGCCCAAGTTGTAGGCCCGATGGTCGGGCCGGGCTCGGACTTGGGCCTTAGAAAAATCTGTTAATACATAGTGAAAACTCGGCCCGAGCCCGGCCCGGCCCATGAACAAGTCTAGTCACAACTATTATTCAGGATAAGCATGCCAAATAATTACATACACAAATTGTCAACTCGTTTGTGTAAAGCAAAACTAACTTTTATAAAATCATAATTGTCCAAGTTCCAACATTACATACTAGTGCATCAGGTTATACATCTTTAATTTGCAAATTTTTTATACGACCTAATAATTTATCACAAAATTCAGACATTCTATCAAAGTTATCCTTCTCTAACTAGACAACTACTTCAATATCATCTAGTGGGTCTTTACATGACTTTTTCATGCTTTCTGAAAGCCCTATCCCATCTCCTTTGATGGTTATGCTCCCCATGCTATACTGGACATTTGCTACCATTGGTGTCCATGAAAAGAACCTTCATCCTACAAAAAACAATGTGGATTCAACATTTGAATATTTAACTAAAACAACAAACAAATACATCTTATTTAGGGCTTTGCATAAATCCAAAATCGTCTCTCTTGTGTAGAAGGTCGTTTAGATGTAAAGACCCTACAACCCCAGTTCCACATGGACAACTCATTGTCTCATCCTTCCATAAGAAGAAATTGCATCTTCTATCAAGGGCAAACTACAATAATAACCAAGAATGGGTTAGATAATATGTTATCAAATGCCTAATGCAAAATCACAACACAATGTATAACTTACGCAGTAGTAACAAGCTCTTGACCAACATTCTTAGCTTTCCTGTTCCACGCAACAACAACTACACACCCTTCACCACCACATGGGCAGAAAACCTTCATGCTACCATATTGGGTATAGTTGAGGATTCCCTGAACGCAACTCATTATTATCTAGTGCTCGGGTGCATGGGGAGGTGAGGGGTGTGTACGCGGGGTTGGGCGCTAGGCACTAGGCGTGCTACGCTAGCGGTGGGGGTGAGCATGGGCGTGCAGCTTAGATGTGAGCAAACATTTCGTCGAACATTTGTGAATCACCTTCCTCTTCCTCTTGCTTTCATCCTTTCCAAACCTATTTTTACCTTACACAAATCTCCTTCATCCTTCATATTTTCTCCTCCCTCCTTCCTCTTTATGATGATATTCACAACTTTCAATATTCTTAGTTGTCGATAACCCCAGTTGCACAGAGTTGCCGTCAATATTCATAGCCTTCAATGGTCCATTCACACAATTCATTGATGTGCATGCTAAGGTTTGTCTAAATCTACAGCAAACCTAGCGTTCTTGTTGATGAATACCAATGCCAGAACTAGCATAACAACCTTTGGCCTTCATCTCTTTGTGTGTAAGTCAAAAGGGCATTTCCGACCATCAAAGGGTATTTTGAATCTAATTTAACATTAAATCAAACACGTGAAGTCACATGTAAACAATGTATGACGGAGAGTTAATGGGAATGGAGTCATGTGACAATTGTTAGGAATAATAGGGGTAGAGTTAGTCAATTTCCTAAACCTTAGGGGTAGTTTAAGAAATTTGCACATTGAGTTATCCTAGGGATAAAAAAGGAATTAATGGTTTCTAGATTCCAGCTTCTATCCCTTACTTTTATGAGATCCACTACTCTAAAAGGGCTACCCAGCCCTAGTTTTGGGCCCATGGGTTTGAAACTCTTGATGTTAGGAATCTAGGGGGTCATCCCAAATGTTAAATAGGTTTTCACTATTAACTAACCATCTAACTCATTGTAGAATAACTTTTATTCCACCAAAAACACTTTTCCATCCCCAATATCCTATGGTAGGCAAGGGATCCTTAAGGAAAACTCTTGTTTTTGATATATTTTTCCTTAACAACTTAGACTCATAGATTTTCGGGTTCTTTACAACTTTTCAAGCTAATTTTGATAACAGACCTAAATTGAAAGAGTGAGGATCCCTGAAGCCTATGCCACCTTTAGCTTTGCTTCTACAAGTCTTATCCAACTTACCTAATTGATTTTATGATCTCACTTACTACCTTCCCACCAAAAAATATCTATGTTTCTTGGTTAGGTTCTCGCATAGAGATTTTGGTAACAAGAAACAGGACATAGTATAAGTAGGAATGGAGGTAACCCTAAATATTTGTTGGGGGATTGAACCAACTTGAAACCCAAACTTTTTGCTATAACTTTTTTTTTTTTTTTTTTTAAATTTATGGTGCATGTTATTATTGAAGAAAAATTCAGATTTATTGATATTTACTTTTTGCCTATAAACCCTCTCATAGTCCTTTAGAGCATTTAGGATATCCTCTCCAACCTAGATTCATAGTTATCATCTACCAAGAACAGGTAGAAATGATTGGATTACCATGACAGATTTTGATTCTAATACCATAGTTAGCTTGGGTAAAGTGGTTTAATCTCTCCAAAAGAACATCAACTTAAATAAGGAAAAAATAAGGTGGAAGGGAATCTCCTTATTTAAGACCTTTACAAAGGAGTATTCTCTTACTAGGGAACCATCCACCAACACTATAAGTGAGAGTGGCTACACTTTGCATTGTCCACTATCTATTTATTTCCATAACCCATTTTTTACAAGGGCATGTTAGAGAAAATAAGAGGTTATTTTAAGGCATTTTCAAAGCGGTAGGGGTAGAGGTAGAATTAGTCAATTCTGTAAAACTGAGGGGTAGTTCGATCATTTTACCCCTCAACTAAACCCTACACCTCTGCCCATAGCCATATGGTCTGGGCGTAAAAAAACTTCTGTTGCTTCTGTGTGCTCGTATGCTTTCAACGTTGGAAGGCAATTCGATATCTGCTCTAATTGCTTTCCAGCCTCGCCAGGTTGCGCTTGCAAGGCAAAACATGAAGAACAAGGCCACTTCCGAAATCCTAGAAAATGATTCCACAGAGAAAACCCTAACCCTGAAAACGGAGCAGAAGAAGAAGAAAAAACAGAAGAGCATGGATTCATCTCAGAGGGCTCTTCTTCTTCACTCCATATCTGCTTATCTCGACCGTAATGGGTTCTCGAAAACACTCAAGGCATTTCGATCCGAAGCCCTCAGAGAGGTAAGTGCGTTCGTTGGGATTGTGCATGACTCTGTTTTTCGGGTGGTTTAGCACTCAATCTCGTAAATATTTATGGCTTCTAAATAATCGAGAAATCTATGTTTACATGCTTCAAACGCTGTGGAACGATGATCGGGATTATCGGAACAATGCCTCTGTTCTTATTGCCTATCTTTTCCATAGAGGGGAGGGTTGAAGCCTTTTACACCCCAAATATGTTATTCTGCTTTGGGCTTTTGGGTTGGGTAGTTGGCTATGATAGAGCTAATGGACGAAAAGCTGTAACGCCTGAACGCTCATCTGTATGCTGTTTGGTTGGAAAATGCATAGCTTTAGCTTCTGAACAATGATAAGTAATCTGTTTCTTGTTTCTTGAAACCCAACAATATTAACGAGATTGAGTACTTATTTGCAGTGGAAAGTATACTGGAGTTGTCTAGTATAATATGGGTTTGCACTAGAAATTTTACAACCAGACACCTTTCTGCAGTGGCAGTCTGGTAACAGCTGAAATGGCTGAACTGAATGAGTTATTGCTTTGTCTTTCGGTGAATAAATTATTCAGGAGGTTGCAAGCTTCTCAATGGATGCATGATGAATCTGAAGTAGGGTTGATTACCATACCCTTGAATGTTTTACTACTTAAAACTCTGACGTAATTAACACTAATGATGACAGGAGGAAACAAATAAAAGGAGAGATTGGCTAATACTTGTGGTGTCTGATACGGAATAAAAACACTTTTGACACTGAATGTGAGTAAAAGGAGAGAAAACTTGATTTATATTATCATAGGTTCTTTTCCAAAAGTTGTTATGTATGATGATATGATTTAATACCACCAAGGAAATGTAAACGTATAGTAGCATGGTATGAGTTTCAAAATTTTAACATACTAATGCTATTTCCAGAGAAACATATAAGCAAGTATTCTAAAGTCTCTCCATGGTTAATTTGCCACCATATTATTTGTTTTTAATGTGTGCACTGTGCAGTGCCTAGAATTGATATCTTGGCTTAGAATCTTCTACTTCCTTTTGTATTTTTCTTCAACTTTTATCATACTGTAGAAGTTGGATGAAAATTTCTTATGTGTGCACTTGTTCTTATGCATGGGTGCAGTTTGATGATTGGAAAGGACACTCATTGGACTTGGAGGATATGTATTACAAGTATTTGGATGCAAGGTAGTTTGAGATGTATCTCTTTCCTTTGGCTCCATTGGATAAAAAATTGAAGTACATTGTTAAGGAATAATGCGTACTTGGAACCCTTAAAATATACTGACCAAATACTATGATTCAAATGTTAGAGATGAAAACGTGCTTTGAGTAAAAAAAAACTGTAGAGAATATTACCATGCTTTGGCTAATGGCTTTGAGCTCTTGTTCGCTTATAATTGATTGCTTAATATCCATAATTCTAAGAATGCCCATCTTCCCAGCATAACACCCTCTCTCTCTCATTTATTTTCTTTGATTTTTTTATAAGATAACAAGAAAATCCATTAAATTAAATGATTGGTGAAATACAATTTGGACCAAAGAGTACTCATGACAAAAGGGACCAAGGAGAAGATGAACATAAGCCGCATGACAAGGCTTAAGCTGCAACTTATGTTAGTTCTATG
This sequence comes from Nelumbo nucifera, assembly GCF_000365185.1. Next base: position 1,232,716 of record NW_010729182.1, read on the forward strand.
CATACCTGTTTTGTAAGAGTCCTAGTGCTAGCTAATGAATGAGGAGAAGAAGAGGATGTGATGGTTGAAAGGAATTGCTTGATGGGTCAACTTGTATGGGGGAGACACCATGGATTTTCTCCACATTCCCACTTGTGATGCTCAACACATTGTTGTTTCAGAGTCTTTTTCAATACTGATAGACTGAGAAAAGCAGATTTTTTGGCCTTGAGACCATTATGAAGAGTAGTGGCTTCCTCCCATTAGAACTGCCCTCCAATTGAACCTAGAAAAAGCACACATCAACTTCTGATCATTGTCTTTGACTGCTTTCAAACTTTAATTTTCTGAAGACTCCTAGTTGTCAAAAGGGCAATTATTGATATTGAGACTCATAATTTGGAAGCATTAGGGTTTGAAAACATGAATTTTTATTGTAAATAGAGATTACCCATTTTTTTTGATAAGCTAAATAGAGAATAGAGAATACCCATTGGACATAGATCTTTCTTTTTCCCATGCACGGTTTAAATATGCCGTCTTTATATCAAGAGAATAATCTCTTAATCTTTCATATTATTAGTCTAATATGAGGACAGGATAGAAGAAGACTTAATGCGTGGTAAAGAAACTTCTTAATGATGTGTTGTTGACTGTAAAATAGGATTACTGGATTGATGCCTAAAATTGATGACTTGAGTTTATGGCATATGTTTCCACTTCAAAACACCTTGCCCCTCCTTTTGAGTCTCATCAAAATTGAGCTTTTATGTGCAATGCAACGGAAGCTATGGGATCAGTCTTATAGAGATCTTTTGGTGTGACATATGGTATCAATCTACATGGATAGATATAAATAAACTACTACTTGGGAGTCTTGGGACCCATGCAATGCACCCAACTTTGTTAAATGAAATTGATGACTAAGGATCCCTATGACATTTCAGAGCCTTTCATGTTCAAACAACAAATACTTATTTCAAGGGAGACCCTAATTAATAATTTATAGCCTTCTCAACATTAAAAATTAATTAGGCTTAGACATTAGACCTGAATAACCATGTTTTCCCCATCAATAGATGGTAGAGGTAAGCATGCATAGAGGTATTCACTCCTAAAGCTTAAATGAACTCGGCCAGTAAACTAATGATTCATCTGGTTGAACCATCAAACCATTTGACCTGGTTGATTGTTAATAGGTTAGATGTTAAATCCCATTTTTTGTTTCCTGTGTTCTTAGCCATTTCCACCACTTAACAAAATCCCTATTTATCATACTTATTTTTATTTAATATAATGAATATATAATACCTTAGGGCCTGCTCGTTTGCTCTGAAGTCTGACATCTGAAAGTGCAATAATTACATTAAGAGGTATATTGGTATTAGTGAACTTTTCTTTCCTCTCAACTCTGAATGTAGAGAATGTTGTTCTGAATTCTGAAAATTATCAAATATCCATTTTAACCCCATATATGAGATTTGGGGGTATCATTCTTTTTTTGATAAATAACATCAATTCTATTAAAATAATGAATAGATACAAGAAAATCCCCTTAGAGGCGCGAGGTGCAGCCTCTCCAAACAGAAAATACACAAACTACAACAGAGAAAACATGAATGTTGAAATTAAAACAATAGTTACAGTTGTGCCCAGAACAATGTTTCCCTATTTACCCCTTGTTTTGCCAAGACATCAGTAAAAGCATTAGCTGATCTCCCAACCCATTGTACTGTTATAGACATATTGGAAAACAAAAAGTTGTATGATTGCACTTTAAGAGATAAAGATAAGAAGAAACGAACAACCATTTTTTTCTTAAGGTTAAAAGATTCCTCTTAAGAGATAAGTTCAAGCCCTTAGACTTGGTAATAATAAAAAACTATAGACATGGTTAATTTTGTTTAAGGGCAGTTCGTTTGCTCTGAAGTCTGACATCTGAAAGTGCAATAATTACATTAAGAGGTATATAGGTATTGGTGTACTTTTCTTTCCTTTGAACTCTGAATGCAGAGAATGTTGTTCTGAATTTTGAAAATTATTAAATATCCATTTTGACCCCATATATGAGAGTTTTTCTTTGTCTTTTTGGGGGTATCATTGAAAAACAAAAGTTAAAAGGAACAACCATTTTTCTCTTAAAGTTAAAAGATTCCTCTTAAGAGATAAGAGTTAAGAGGAAACGAATAGACCTTAAGTTTTTGTATGTATCTATGCTATATATGCATATGCTTGCTTTGGTTATTCATAAAAATATACATGCATTGGTTTCTGTGCAGGCCATAAAAAGTTGAATCATAGTATATTACTAGCATCATATCGTACAAGGTTGATGCTTAAAAACAACAGTTTAAATATTTTAATATTCAAATCTAATCAATGAGTCGAGTCATTTAAAGTCTGAATGCCTTTTCATCTTTTTTGTTTTTATCCTGTTATCTTTACTTGCACACATGCATCACATGCATGGCATGTGCCCTTGCACTTGTGTATATCATGTCAATGTGTATGTAAATTAGATATAATACATAATTATATAAATTTTATAATTAATACATTCGATGTGCCCTTGCACTAGTGTATATCATGTAAATATGTATGCAAATTAGATAATATACATTCATATTTAAAACTAGTTAAATTTTTGTAGAACTTTTTTAAAAGTTCTTAATTTTAAACTCAGTAAAGCGCATTCAAATTAAATCTGAACCTGTTCCAAGTCTGATATGTCAGATTTTGGATTGATTGGGATGTGGATTTTCAATAATCAGGTCAGATTTAGATGTGGTTGGATTTGATCTGACTTTTACTCTTATAGCCCTAAAGGCATGGCCAATTTTTCTGTATTTTTTTTCTATTTTTGCATGTTATGCTTTATAATGTTACGGTTCCAAACGGTTAAACTGTTGATCACTATAAGCCAAGATGGGTGAATTGCTAAAGTTGACCCTGTATGATAGTTTATACATTTTTATAGACATCCAAGAATCCTTTCATATATTATTAGATTAACATTTAAAATTAAATTTGGATGGATTAATAATAATGTAGAATTTTTTGGTAGGAATAAGCAAGCCAAATTAACTGATTTAGTCTTTTGATATTCTTAGACTTGTAATCTTACTCTCCGGATCTGCTATCCACAAATTGTTCCCACATCCCTACCCACATAGCACCACCACCATGTATTGGGAACATCTCCCCATGAATGACAAGGGAGATATTCCCAATGCACAGCTGTAATGTCTTGTGGGTAGAGTTGTAAGTAGTGGGTAGAGTTGTGAGTAGCAGATCTGAGCTCCTAATCTTATATTAATATTTGTATTTTGTTTTTATATTTAATAAAATTTCTAATATAATGAATAGAGCATTGAATTAATATTAAATTAAATGAAGAGATAATCAATAGACATTTCAATTAATGACATCTGGATTCCTACAGTAATCTCTTGCAATCAATGACAATTGAGTTGCTAATGCCTTTTGGTTATTTTATCTTTTAAAAATTCAAAAAAATATATGTATATAAGGGTGCACTTGGTTCGTATTTGGTTCAGAATTTGTTAACCCTAACCTGAGCCCGATGTTGCAGCCCTTCATTCATCATTGAATAGGTGTCTGAGCACTCTGCATGTGTAGCACCTGTGTGGCAATATTTTTCAAATGTGTGGGTATTCTGAGTCACTGAGTCATCTTTTCCCTAAATTGGATCCATACCTTCTTCATTGCTTTCTATTTATGGCAGTTATCTGTTATCCATCCAAATTCAAATCACTCGAACGGTTAAACTTCTGTTCTTATTCTAATTCTTCTTGAGTTTTGTGGCAATGCAGCAATAGTAAAGTGGAGGGAGATATCAATGACTCCAAAGGGCAAGGTAACCTCCCCTCCACGTGCCAAAAATTGCATTGTAAACTGTTGTGTTAAACTGTGAAATGTTGTTTAGGCTTTAAGAGAATGACGCAGGAATCCTTCATCTGGCAACACTTTCCTTTTCCCACTTTATTCAATGGTCAAATTTCAGCTGAGAACCCCTACCCACCTGGCCAAAATAAGCTCTTCTTTAATCTTTTTTTAATTAAAATGTTTAAAATTTGAATTACTTGTCTTGCCTGATGAAGACTCCAATTCAAGGTGAGATATAGTTGTATAGGGATGATCTGGACCATTGTAAATAACATTCTTTTACTCTGTCAAAAAAAAACAAAGAGATATAGTTTAATAGGACTATAGGCCTGATTTTGACCAAGGGAGTGAACATGTTGCCTATCCCAAAGGTCCTATTTCCACAATACATGGTTGAGATTGTCCACAGGATTGTGCCACATGGAAGAACTACATGGAGTTTTCTAGAAAGTTCTGATTATCATATATGCACAGTCATGCACACTTTTACACACACACAAACACGTGTATAGTATGAAATTTTCTTGCAAAACTCTCAGTCTCAGATGCCCTGATTCCAGATGCACTAAAATTGCAGATTTGCAAAAAGTTGCTTCCAAGAAACCTGAGAGAGTAATTAATGGTGATGATATCTCTCAGGAAATCATGAAGAAAAAGAGAAAAAAAGGTAATCTGAGTGATGATGATACAGCAAATGAACAGCCTGGAGTTGGCAATGGATTTGTGAAACAGATTAGTGACTCTTTTCAGAAGTTAGCAAATGATAAAGTTCCTGAACCAGATATGAAAGCTAAAGACAAGAAAAAGAAAAACAAAGCTCTTCCTGATTCTCATGGTGAAAGTACTCAACAAGGGTTGGATGAACTAGATAAAAAGTCTAAGGAGAAAAAGAAAAAGAGCAAATTGAGCTGTGAATCTCCTGCCAATACCTTGGTAGAAGGCCCATCCGAATCACTTAAAGAGAAATCTAAAGATGTCTCCTTGCAAAAATGTAAGACTGATATTGCTGGAGTTGTATTGGAAGATGAAAGTTGGCAAAACAAAGATAAGAAGAAAAAGAAAAATAAGCTGGTTTCTGATTCTCTTGTGAACAATGCTGAAGAGGGTGGCTCTGAGGATGTTGAAGAGCTGAGTAAAAGGAAATCTAAGGATAAAATTGGTTCACAAGTAACCAAGCGAGATACAGAGAATACCTTGTGTGAAGTTCTATTGGTTGAGAATAATGCTAAAACCAAAGAGAAGAAAAAGAAGGCAGGTAAGTCAGTTTCTGAAACCTTGTGTGGTGGGGATACAAAAGAATTTGGTCAAGGAGATCTAAAAGGCATTGATTCCATGAAGGAAGATGTTCATACCTTGGGGGAGAGTGCAGTTGATGTAGAAAAAAAGAATTCCAAGAAAAGAAAAAGGTTGGTTTCTGAAGAAAGTGAATCTCAGGCTGAAGCAAAAGGAAGTAATAAAGATTTAAAGGAGGGGAAGACACGGGGTTCAGCCAAGGACAAAGGAACAGAGCAACATGTAGAGGTAAATATGTTAGCGGAGGCTGATGGACATGCTGGTAAGAAAAGGAAAACAGAAAATGGTCATGTTGATTCCAATAAGTCTCAGGAGATATCTTCTAATAATCAGCTTTATCCACATGCCAATGGAAACCCAGAGAAGGATGAAAAAGGATCTGCCATGCAGAAAAACATGAAGAAGCAGTGCAATGGGTCGGCAGAGGTATGCAATGTCTTGTATTTTTTATCTTCCATTTTCCTTTTTTAACACATTATCGAATTTTACGTAATGTATGTGACGTGCATGAGAATTTTTCTTCCTTCCAGTATCATATGTGTAGGATACATAAAAGTTATTTAGCTCCATCAATTGGTTTAATCTTCAAGTCTTCTTGCACTGCCAAAAAATGAGTTTGTTGGATGGTTAAATATTATCTTTTTGTGTACCTTTTGACTTTGAGTTGGAACATGGCCATTGGTAATCTACTAGAACCCTTGTCTGAATTTATTTTTGATTGATAACCCTTGTCTGCATCTAGTCATGCCTCTGCCCAAAAATATTCTCTTTCATCCAACAAAGCACATCTACTGATTTTACCAGTGGTTTCCTTGATGTGCTCTTTCAACCCTTGTCCAACCTGATGTGCTAAAAATTCAATTCTAACCCTAACCCAACCTGACCTTCCACCTGGGTATCTCAACCCTAACCCAGCTTGACCATGAGAATGGATTGGTTAGGTTGGGTTTGTGATGGAACCCTAGTACCCTACCTACCAAATTTACAGCCACGTGCATACATAGATATCATGCTCATGCAAACACATTATTTTTTTGCGATGTTATATATACATCATACTATTAGTTATTGTTGAAGGTAAAATAAAAGTTTTATTAAAATAAAAATAGAATATTACAAGAAAGGTGACAAGAAGTCACCTGAGAGAAGAAAAGAAACAAACTTCACCCAGCCAAACCTACAAACCCTCCTCAACTTGAGCTCAAGCAATACCCTCAAAAATAAAAACTCCCAAGTCCAGAGACAAAACTACTACCAGCTGATCAAACCCAGACCAGCAATGGATCAAACACCCACAACCACAACAACCCTAAATCCAAACGTCCTCTAAACACATGAAAACACACACTCCAGACCCCCAACCGAAACAAGCAGCCACAACTCCCACAGACGATTGTAGGACTCCAGCTTAACAATGCTCAAAACTACTTAACTAAAATGCACAGCTTCTTCAGATACAAGAGTAGAAACCCTATTGCTTCTCTTAAAAACATTATTTTTCTTTGGTTTCTTCACCTTTTATTAGGCTCAACTGCAAACAATCCTCCTTTTAACCTTGCAAAAAGTTTTGAAACCTGAATAGCTCTGTCTTTTTAACGACTTCTAAAGCGTCTTACAGCATTAGGAAACTTCCTACAATCCTTCAAGTCAATAGATTCATAATTAATCCTTTACCTCAAAATTAAAATCCTCCACTTCATGATTTAAGAGTCAAAGCTAGAAAAAGTGGGCATGGTTCTTATCTTGGAGCTATGGGGGTCTTCAATTTTGGGTGGGCAGTGGGCTGAGTGTGAGGCTGAGGGGTTGTGAAGGGGTTTGGTGGTGATTTGGGATGCTAAAGTTTGAGCTAAGGTGTGCTTTTTCAGGGGATCTCATTCAGTGTCAGTGGTTCTGGATCATCTAGGTTTGCATTGCAAGGTGTTGGTGTCAAATGTGTACAGGCCAACAGGGGAGGGTAGTAAGGAGGAGCTGGAGGGAGCTTTTAATTGGGGGGGGCTTTGCCTTGGTTGCTGGGGGGATTTTAACTCTTATTTGTACTCGAGTGAAAGAAAAGGGGGCAGGGACAACAGGGTAACTTGGGCTATGAGGAGTTTTAGGGAGTTTGTAAGAAGGAATGGTTTGATTGATTGCATTAGTTTGGGGCTTGTTTTCACTTTGTTGAATGGACAGGAGCCACCAATTCTAACCGTGTGAAGGTACTGACTTCCCTTGGGCCTTGATCTGGAATTCTCATGCCCCATCCAAGGTTTCCTTTCTTGTTTGGACTGCAGTTTTGGGTAGATGTCTTACCACTGATTGGCTGCTCCTATTAAACATCCTATGCCCCTTGTGCAATGAAGTTCCTGAATCCTTCAACTATCTTTTCATTCATTGCAGCTTCTCTTCCCAGCTGTGGGATTTGGCTTTTTCCTGCTTTGGTGTCCAATCTTGCTTACCTGAATCAGCTCTTCAGCTCCTGCAAGGATGGCCTCTCAAGGGCCTGAACATAGGGGCAAACCGCTTTGGAGGATTTTCCCATCTGCCATCCTTTGGGCCCTCTGGAAAGAAAGGATCAGCTGAATCTTTGACAACTCTTTTTCTGATGTAGTTTCAGTAAAAAAACAAGGTTATAGGCTTTTTGTGTTCTTGGCTAAGTGTACAAGGGCATTCAGAGGTGTCCAGCTTTTCTCTTTTTTGCAAGCTGTACCTTTCTTTTGTTGACACTTTTATATATTTCCATTATACAGGCTCTCATTGTACATGGGCTGATGCTTTTTACTTTATACAATTCAATACCTTACCTGTTTCAAAAATAAAAAAGAATCCAACGTGGCTTGATAGATTCCTTTCTAATGGGGTTTGGGAGGAAATTTTTTCCAAATTTGGTTTAGGAAATTCTCACTTCAGCCCTGTCAGATCATAAACCTATCCTCTTGAGAAAGTTCATCAAAGCTGATGGGCCGAAGCCTTTTAGATTTGAAAACATGTGGCTAAACACCTACTTTTTTTTTGGCTTTTGTTGAAGAGAAGTGGAGAAATTATCACTTTGAAGGAAGGACAGGTTTTACCCTAAAGAAGAAGCTAATGTCTCTAAGGAAGGACCTAAAAAGTATGGAATAGGGAGGTTTCTGCTGGGCAAATTCCAACTCAAAAAGTAGATCTTCTTAGAAAAATGGCAGAATTGGACAGGCTAAAGGAAATGCATGCTCTTTCAAGGGAAGGTAAGAGGGAGAAGGAAATTTTGAGAGGGGAATTATTGGAGGTGATTCATATGGAGGAAGTTATGTGGCAGCAAGAATCAAGGGCCTTATGGCTTAAGGAGGGAGATAAGAAACATCTTTCTTTCATGCTTTGACTAGAGGTAGGAGAAGAAGAGACTTATTTTTTATTTATTTTTTTATTTTTTGAGAAAAAAGAAGAGACTTAATTTTTAGGCTGGAGTAGGAAAACAGAGTCATTGAAGATCCAAAAGAAGTGGTGGATGGAATAAGGTATTTCTACATTAATTTGTATAAGGCAGCTCCAAACAAAAAGATATTCTTGGGAGATTTAAAGCTGGGAAGAATTGGGAAGGGCTTGAGGGATTGTCTGGAGAAAGGATTTGATGAGGCAAAAGTGTGGGAAGTATAAGTAAGTTGAAGGGGGATAAGGCCCCAGGCCTAGAGGGTGTTGAGTGGGCCACCGATTTGTGTTGTTGAGTGGGCCGATCTATGTTTAGTTTATTTTCCTTTAAATTAAGAAGTTGTTGGGCCTTGGGCCCATTAGTTTTCTTTTTAAAGGGGTTGTAATTATTTAGTTTGAGTTGCCGCCCTAGTAAGGGCATCTTTGTAATATCTCATACTAAAGTTAAATATAAATAGAATGAGGGGCTGGCGGCTAGGGTTATCTATCACAATCCTA
>NW_010729182.1:1256379-1424490 GCF_000365185.1 Nelumbo nucifera
AGGCAAGCAGACCTAATTTTAACAGCCGGCACAGTAACAATGAAAATGGCTCCTTCTTTAGTGAGATTATATGAGCAAATGCCCGAACCAAAATATGTCATTGCTATGGGAGCCTGTACTATTACAKGAGGGATGTTCAGTACCGATTCTTATAGTACTGTTCGGGGAGTCGATAAGCTAWTTCCTGTGGATGTCTATTTGCCGGGCTGCCCGCCTAAACCGGAGGCAGTTATAGATGCTATAACAAAACTTCGTAAGAAGGTTTCTCGATCTTCAGACACCTAGAACATGAGGTGTCAGCCTTTTGAAAGCCAGTTGGAATCTCAAAGGTTGAAATGAATAGGTGGTACGCAATAATATGAACTCTGATCTCTGAAAAGAAAAAAGGTTCTGATATCTGGGCAGTCAGAAACAAGTTGTTTGGTATGCTGAATGCTTGAACCTCTAAAAACTGTATGTTTTACTTTTCTAAACATATTTAACGGTTTAGTTATATATATATATGTGTGTGTGTGTGTGTGTGTGTAGACACATTATACAATGGATTATGGTAATGGCACTGAACAGGGTGGAATGGCGGAGTGGGATTCATTCTGCCAATCCATAGTTGGGATAATATTTTGATGATGATGATGTTGATACAAATACAATTTTATATAACATTGTTATATATTATATATAATATAATAAATTAATATAGCATATATTAAAAGGGGAGCTTATGAAGGACTTCCATGGTCTATGACAAAATTGTCAAAGGGCATTATTATCCAATTGATCTCTTAATTCAGTGCTAAATTGTTTAGATGAGAGGCTACCTTTGAAAGTTTCAGAGGTTTTTATAGAAGTCAGAGGTCTGTTCGGATGTTTAACCAAATGACCAACCTTTGAAAAACAAATTTTCAGATATAGAGGTTGTTCAGCATTCTTGAACACATTAGGCTGCATTTGGAAGTGGTGTAAATACACTTTTACACCGGGGAGTTCTGCATCGGTTGGTTTGTTAGATTGTAAATGTGAACTGGATTGTTGGTCCCATTTACACTTTCCTTGTTTGGGAATGTCAACGTAAAGTGGAACCAGTAGGGTATGAAGGCTATCATCAATGAAGCCTTTTGCATGTCAGATACCAGTAGGTAGTCCCTCATTAAAACTAGACATCTGCAACAACAGTTTCTTAAGTTTCACAAGCTTCCCAACCTTGCTAGGTATCTCACTCATTAGGAATGGATTTTCAGACAAATTAAGAACAACAAGCTCACTCAAATTCCCAAAGACAAAAGAAGGAACACTACCAAAGCAAGTTGCTTCCCCAATTGAGAACCTGCAAGCTCTTCAGAGAACCTAGGCCATAAGGAATCTTTCCCTCCACATGGTTTATTCTGAAATCAACACAGTGAACTGAACTAAAAGAATCTGATCTGGGATTGTTTCCCATATGAGATTGTTGCTGAGATTTATTGTTTGCAACACACTGCACTGAGAGAGATGAAGAAGGATGGGCTGGTTGAAGACGTTGTCTGCAAGATTGAGATAGGAGAGGTTGGGTAGTTGGCAGATTGAAGGAGAGATCTCGCCAGGAAGATTGAGACTTTGAAGCTTGAGAGAAGAAACTGGCAGAGAAACTGTAGCACTAGCATTGCAGGCAACACCTGTCCAGCTGCATTGGTGGTGGGTAGCAGAGGTGTTAGACACAGCTTTGTTTTGAGATGAGGACAGGGAGAAGAGGGAAGGGAATTGATCTTTAAAGTAGTGTTCCCTACCCAAAGATCTTTCCAACAAAGATCATTTTGAGAACGCCTTGAGAAAGAATATTTTGGAGTTAGGCTCTTATTTGAGCCAAGCAATAGAGGTGGGATGGAGAGAGAGGACTTGATGTCCGACGACAAGATGGAGAGAGGAGGTTGTGATCGAAGCGAAGAGATTGTTGTTTAAGGAAGGTAAAAGTAGGGACCGATAGACATTGAAGGTTAGGGAGGGGAATAGTGCAACAATTTAATTGATTGGATGGAGTATTCTTGAACCCTTTAGAGTCGGATGGTAGGATTTGGTGAATTGATCCTTCTGGTTCATTTTCATGTGCTTCCTTCTTTTCGGCATTGATCCAACCTTCTTCAAATGATTCTATGGTGACCTTTCCAGTGAAGGAGGTCTGGAATAAGCCTATTCCTCCTAGAATAAGTGGTTTCTGTTGGGAAGTCTTCTTAGGTAAAATTAATACTTGTGATCTTCTCCAAAGAAAGAGACAAAATTGGTGCCTCTCCTCAAATTGGTGCATCCTTTGCAAGGCTAATGGTGAGACTAGTTACCACTTATTAATTTCCTACCCTTTTGCTCTTTATATTTGGGAATGGTTTATTTCTTTGTTTGGGTGCAGGTGGAATTTCCCACCAAATGTTCAAGGCTTATTTGCTTCTTTCCTTGTTAACTTGAGAAAGAGGAGGGGGAGAACCCTTTGGAGGTGTACTAGAGTGGCAATATGCTGGACAATATGGGAAGAAAGGAATCAAAGAAATTTCTCTAACAAGGAAAGGAGCAGAGAATCTATCATTGAAGCCATTACTATCAGAGTTATCCATTGGGTTAAATGCTTGAGAAGCTTTGATGACATTCCCACAAATGACTTGCTTAGAAAGTGGAAGGAGGTGGCTGATTCTTCTCTTCTAAGAGCTGTTATTAGGCCAGTTTGGGTCCCACCTCCTAGTGGGTTTTTTAAACTGAATTTTGATGGCAGTAGTGAGGGGAATCCGGGCCCTTTAGGTATTAGAAGTGTTTTTTGGAATGAGGAGGGAGGTTTTATTGCCCTTTACTCGGGACCAATAGGTGCGGGAGACTCCTTGAGGGCAGAAATCCTAGTTCTGAAGGAAGGAATCCAAAAAGCAAAGGAGCTGAATATAAGAAAGTTGGTCATAGAAGGGGATTCAAAAACTAGCCAATTGGGTGGGTACTCAACCCCTCAAATATCCCCTGCTTCCTCAGTTTGATCAGGTATGATGTTGGTTCTGGTAATGCCATTCTATTCCGGGAGGATATTTGGGTGGGTACTCAACCCCTCAAAGATCGTTTCCCCTCGCTCTATTCCCTCTCCTGTCAGAAAAACAAGCCAATTGCAAACTTTCTCTCGAGCCTGTTAATCCCCTTGTCTTTAAACTGGGACTTCAGTTTTCGTAGAGGGTTAAGGGATGGTGAGTTGAGTTGTGTTATTGAGCTAATTCATTTACTAGAATCTGTTTGCTTGGACCCCACTTCTTTTGATCAAAGAGTTTGGACTCCTCTTCCAAAAGGGACATTTTCTTGTGCTTCCTTTCTAAAATCCCTCAGTTCTAACCCCATTCCCAAGGTTTCCCTTTCAAAGAAGTCTGGGCGTGACCTAATCCCCCCAAAATTGCTGTATTCTGCTGGGAAGTCTACTATGGGAAAATCAATACTTTTGAAAACTTCCAGAAAAAGAGACCCTCTCTTTGTCTTTCCCCAAATTGTGTTCTTTGTGTAAGGCCAAGAATGAGGACTGTTTCCATTTGCTGATCTGGAGCCTTTGTTTATTTGGAGGTAGGTGGTCTTTGCCTTCCGATTTAAGGTTGTTATTTAACCCTTCTTTTTTTGTTTGGCACACTAGAAGAGGCAAAGTCATGTGGAAATGTGTCAGGGCAGCCACTTTGTGGACTCTTTGGGAGGAAAAGAATGGAAGAATTTTTTCAGAGAAGGAAAGAGGGTTAGATGAAGTGAAGGACTGCATCCTTACAAGAACAGTCCATTGGCTGAAAACATTAGATATGTTTGATGATTTCTCCTTTGACGACTTGTGGAGGAATTGGTTAATAATAGCTAACACTTCAACAAAGAAGAATAGAATCTTGTCAGAATGGGTTCTGCCTTTGGAAGGTTTCATCAAGTTGAATTTTGATGGAAGCAGCCAAGGTAACCCAGGGCCTTCAGGTATAGGGGGTGTCCTGAGAAATAAGGACAGCAACATAATCTTCTTATTCTCAGGACCGGTGGGAGTAGGGGACTCCACAAGGGCAGAAATCCTTGCTGCAGTACAAGGAATTCAGATTGCTAACTAGCTTGGGGTGGAGCATCTCCTAGTTGAAGGGGACTCTCAGGTGGTAACGGGATGGCTTCTAAACCCGGATACTACCATTTGGGGCTACAAAGATCTCATCGAAAAAGTATAGTGGTTAACCAGCAATATGAGAGTTGAGGTAAAATGGATTAGCAGGTCTACTAATTCTATGGCTGATTCTTTAGCCTAACAGGGGGTTTCCAGGGAAAACCTTTTTTGTGCTACTTTGTTAACTATTAGTAATCTGGAATTTGTACTTAACTAGCCTGGAGAGGTTGCAACTCGTGCCTCTACTCGGGGACTTTGTACTATTGTCAATTGCTCATTAATAAACTTATTTCAATCATAAAAAAAGGGGATTCAAAGCTGGTAGTTAGTTGGCTGCAGAAAGACGAGACTTGTTGGTGGAAATTTGCTAATGAAAAGAGGAAGTTTAGGTTTTTAACTCAGGATATAGAGATCAAGTTGCAGTGGGTTAAAAGGAGTGCAAATGCTTTTGCCGATGTCTTGGCAAAGCAAGGGGTGGGAAGGGATCAACTTTTTTGGGCTGTTCTGTAATTGCTGTCCTCTATTGTCATCTTGGAGAGAGTTGAGAGAGTTTATCTCTCTCCTGGATGTTCTCTTGTATATTGCTCATTATTAATGAAATTTCTGGTTGTTGATAAATAAATAGTTTACTTGATTGGAGAGGTAGTGCTCTGGCTCAAAGGATTTATTGATTGGGCAAGCTATACTATCAGGCAAGACAGTTGGGGGAACACCATGGAGATCCCAAGGAGGTACCAAGTGGAACAAAGAAGGAATGCAAAGGTGTGTTTTGTGGTAATCACAGAATTGTTTGGCACAACACAAACAAGAAGCAAATGGTTTGCCTCATGAAGGGGAAGGAGGGCAGGGGTTGGAAGACGATAGCGGAGAAATTACAATTCTTCATCTTGATAAAAGGTGGGTTTGAAGGGAAGAAGGTTGCCAGTAAGAAGGAATGTGAGAAAATTCTTCAAGAAGAGGTGATACATGGGTGCACCAATAACAGTAAAATGGAGAATTGAGTGGAGATGGAAAAGGGCAGAAGATAACTTTCATGAAATCAAATAGTATACAAAAGTTAGTACTAGAAACAGAGAAAGGGGATTGGGAACTACTAAGGTATGTTCTTATGGTGGCAAGGAAGGTTGTAGACTAGAGCTGTATTCTGGCTTTTGTTGCCTACAAATTGAAGCTTAAAAACAGAGCAATGGTGTTCCCTTTTGATGGGGGAAAATCTATTCTTGTTGTGGGAGATGAAAGAGTGGATTCCTCCATGGTTGAGACAGAGATGGGCTTGATATTGGTGGAGAGATGGAATGTTTCCAGTAAGAGCACGGTGGTGCACAATAATTACTTCCCTTTTACCTATATAGGGAGACTATTTTCAATAAGATAGCCAAAGCTCTTGGTGGTGTGCTGACTGATTTTAACATTACCGACTTGAAAGCAACAAGGCTATGAGTTATAGGGATTCAACGCGAGGACATCCCAAGCTCCATTGATCTACTCTCCGATGGGCTTTGGTGCAAAGTGTGGATGGTGATAAAGAGGAAGCATCACTCTAGAGATGATTGGCCAAGAAGGTTGAGGCGAAATGGTGGTGGATGGGGTTAGAAGTGGTGAGAGGGTTGAAGCCTCCAAAGAAGGTGAACAATTGAAGCTTGGGAAGGAAAATGCATTAATGAAAGAAGAAAAAGTGGGGAAGTGAAAAGCTCGAGGATGGTATATATTTTGAACTGACTAGATGGCGGGTGGACCAGTCGGGTGATGAATCCTAGAGGACATGTGTTATGGAGCTAGAAGGCTCATGTGACCTATTAAGAGGTCACGTGGGTCAGTGATTTAAAAGGCGCGCCTAGGTGCACAGGTGAGGTGCATTTTGGGGTATGCGCCTCGCCCAGGTCCTATGCGCACCCTTTCAAAAGGCGCACGCCTGGCGCGCCTGATGCGCCTTGCACATCAGCCTAGGTGTGTGCCTTTTTAAAATTTTGCGCTTTTCTTTTTTTAAGTTTAACGGCTGGGCAGGGGGCTTCACCCCCGGACCCCCGACCATGCCGCTCCAGTTCGCTTGCTTCACTCGCTTATTCGAAGCTCTGAGAACCCCTATTTGCTAATGTTGTTCATTCATTAACTGCAATAAAATATCTTCTTAAAAGGCAACAAAAGTTATAACATCATTATTTTTTATGTTAGAAATAAGAATTTCAGACCCCAACATAGACTTGTTCGGCTTGCCTCGAGGGGTGGTACAAAGGTGACTCATAGAATCAAGAATGCAATATGTTTTACATCACATTAGCTATTCGAAGCAATGCATTAAGGAGAAAAAGAGATTGTGGGTTTTACATGCTTGAAAATGCTTTATATGTTTGCTTTTATTTTTAAATTTTCATTTGAATACACTTTACATGTTATGTTTATGTATTTTAATTTTAGACAATAGGTTATTTAAAACATTTATTTTAAAATTTAAGTTTATATTTTTATTAACATTATGTTTAACATTTTTTTGAATTTTTTTTGGCATTTTTTGACATTTTTTTTTATTTTTTGATTTTTTTTTTGTAATTTTGTGCCTTGCTTAAAAAGGTGCGCGACTCGCCTTGCGCCTCAAGCACAAATTGGCCCTTGCGCTTTTTTTGTGCCTTGTGCTTTTAAAACACTGACATTAGTCGAGACCATGGTGTAATGACTAGAGACAATAAGCATGGTCTATCACCATCTCGATAGCTATAGCTAGGGGTGTCAATGGTATTCGAAAATCCAATATCGAATTTGAGATTTGACATAATCGAATCGAATTCGGATAATTCGAATATTTAATAGATCGAATTCGGATATGACCTGATTCAATTCGGTAAATATCCGAATTCGACCAATTACTTAATTCTTATATAAAATATTTAAATGTTTTATAAATTTTATATATATAATTAAATTATATAAATAATTTATATATTTATATACTTTATATGAATAAAATATTTATTAATTACCTAAAATAATTAATTGATCAAATTTGAATTGAATATTCGATTATTTAGTCGAATTTGAATTTGAATATTAATTTTCAATATTTGTTGGATATCGAATCGAATTCGGATATCGGATTTCCTAATCGGATTCAAATTCGGATATTGCCTGATTCTTTTCGAATTCGATCCGTTTACACCCCAGCTACAATAGGTAGTGCTGGTTTGAATACTGGCTTGAAGACGAAGATGCAATGGTTTCAAAGACAATTGGCAGAAATGAAGAGGAAGTCAAGCCAGTTCAAATGATGATCGACCAAATTCGAGATATGATTGATCTCGTGTAGAGGAAAATGAGGGAGACGATGCTAGTTGGGTTCACTGTAGTTTGTCTAACGAAGAAGACCTAGAGTCAGAGTTCAAGCTCTCAGATGATTGTGATGACACGGATGGGATGGAGAGAAGGGAGAGGATTTTAACTTTAACACTAAACTTGTTGAAGAGAAGAACCTAGTAGTTTCTGTTCCTTGACTCTAGTGACAGATGGTAGGTGTTGCAATAAGTCTGAGGTATAGGAGGATTATGGGGTGGGAAACCATAGGCTGAATGGATGGATACCTGAACCGAATTACTTATTCAGATAGGGTGTTTGTAAGGAAGTAGAGGAGAATCATCAAAGGTCTAACAAGGAAATCGAATTTGGGAGAGACAACTGTTGTGGATAATTTTCCTGCCCTTAGAGGAATTATGCAAGGGGATCCATTCTTACCTTTACTTTTTACACCAATTCTGAATGTTCTTAGAAGATTAATCTTAAGGGCTGATTCTAGGAATTTGGTGAGGGGATGGAGTGTTGGTAGTGTGGGTGTGCCAATCACTCACAATTTGTGTATGATACTATTCTTTTCTATGAAGGGGGTGACATTAGGTGGATTAGAAATTTGAAATGGTTATCCAACTCTTGAGAAAATGCCTGACTTTAAGGTCAATCTTGATAAGAGTTGTGTGGTGGGGGTGAAATTGGGGCAGTGTTGCAAAGGGACATTTTAGAAAGTGTTGGAGTTCTAGGTTGTGTAGTGTCTCAGTGGCCTATGACATTTGGGGCTGCCTCTGGGTGATAATCTGAGAAGTACTAGGTTTTGGAATCTTGTGGTTGAGAGATTCACTAAAAGATTGGCTTCCTAGAATAGAAGAAAGATATCTGTTTCTGGGGGGTAGGATTACATTGATTAGATCTACATTGACCAATTTGCTTGTGTACCATATATTAGTGTTTAAAATTCCAGAAGGGGTAAGCAAAAGATGGGAAAAAAACAAGGGGTTAACAGGCAACAATTATTTTGTGCACATTTGTAACATTTGTTCCTTCTGGGGATTGTTTGGACTTATTGTAATATCAAATTTTAGTTCTTTTTAAAAAAATTCTCAGTTGTTTTGCTGATGAAAAAAAGATTGGAAAAATTGATTAGGGATTTTTATGGGAGGTGGTGTGCAGAAGTAAGAAGTTTGATGGTCTAGGTTTAAGAAACATTTAGAAAAGGAATTTGGCTCTTTTGGGTAAGTGGTTATGGAGACTGCAAGCAGAAAAGGACACCATTGGGGGCAAAGGTGATAATAAGCATTCATGGACTTGCGGTTGATGGTTTGGATATTGGTTTGTGGGCTAGAGCAATAAGAGCTTTACTATGGAGATGCATCATTGACATTTTACCTCTTTTCTTACCTCTCATCAAATACAACTTGTGTTCTGGAAACCTTGTTAAATTTTGGGAGCATGTGTTGTTGGGTGACTCTCCATTGAAAGAACTATTCCCTTCCCTTTTTAATTTGTTTGACCTCATGGAGGAGCATGTCTTCTTTCTTAGTGCCTTCTAGCCCTAGTTCTTGCTCTGCTTCAAATGTGGGGCTTAGGAGGGGACTTAGAGATGCTGAATTAAATAGTGTGTCAGACTTCATGGTTTGAATGGGGTATTCATGAATCCCTTAGTGTCAGAGTCAGTCGGTTTTGGTGCCTTGCATCTCCATGTGTCTTCTCCTGTGCTTCCTTTTTCTTGGCTTTGACCCAACCTACAGACATTTCTTTGGTGCCTTTTCCTATTAAAGAGGTTTGAAACAAACCTATTCCTCCCAGGGTTAGTGGTTTTTGTTGGGAAGCTATCCTAGAAAGAATGAATACTTGTGAACTCATTTAGAGAAATAGAAAAAATAGGTGTCTTTCCCCTAATTAGTGTATCCTTTGTAAGGTTAATGGTGAGACTTTCTACCGCTTATTTATCTCTTGTCCCTTTGTTTCTTTTATTTGGGAATGGTTTTTCTCTTTGTTTAGGTGCAGGTGGAACCCCCCGCCAAATGTACGAAGCTTGTTTGACCCTACCTTTGTCAACTGGAGTAAAAGGAGGGGGAGAATTGTGGAGAGGTGCACAAGAGTAGTTGTTTGCTGGTTGGTATGTGAGGAAAGGAACTGAAGAGTGTTCTCTGACAAGGAGGTGATGTGCATTGGGGGAAATCTTTGAGCAGTTTTTGAGGGTATACCCATCAATGACCTGCTTAGGAAATGGAAGGAGGTGGCTAATTCATCTTTATCTAAGATTGTTATCAAGCCGATTTGGTCCCCACCTACTTCCAGGTTTATCAAGTTGAACTTTGATGTAAGTAGTGAAGGGAACGTGGACTGATCAGGCATAGGTGGTGTCTTTTGGAATGAGGGGGGAAGAATTATTGCACTCTATTCAGGCCCAATTGGTTCAGGGGACTCATTGAGGGATGAGATCATGGCTGTGATGGAGGGAGTTCAAAAAGCAAAAGAGTTGAACATCAGAAAATTGATCATTGAAGGGGATTCAAAGCTGGTAGTGGTTGGCTGCAGGAGTTGGGTTGGTGGAATTACATTAATGAAAGAAGTTCAAATGGGTAACACAAGGCATAGAAGTTAAGCATGGGTGAAAAGATGTGCTAATTCTTTTTCTGTGATGCCTTGGCCAAGCAAGGCGTGGGAAGGAATCACCTTTTTTGGGCTGTGATGTATTTGTATTATCATTTCTCCTTGGAGAGAGTTTACCTCTCTGCATGGTGTTAGGTAAATGGTTGTGGAGATTACCTTTGAAAAGAGAAAAAATGTGGCATAGTGTTGTGCTTAGTATTCATGGGAGGTTGAGCAATGGATGGGATGCTGGCTTATCTTCTCGTGCTACATTGGCTTCCCCTTGGAAGGCAATTCATGGTATTATTCCATAATTCCTAAACTCCATAAGGTATGGTGCTTGTTTTTATAACAACTTTTTTTGTTTGGGAAGACCTATGGGTTGGTGATATTCTGTTAAAAAATCTCTTTCATTCTCTATATTCCTCAAACTACAAACCAGTAACCTATTCCTAGATTTGTGTTCCCCTCTCCCTCTTCTTCTAGTGGTTTTGATT
Organism: Nelumbo nucifera; assembly: GCF_000365185.1. Next base: position 1,266,859 of record NW_010729182.1, read on the forward strand.
GGGATTTAGATTTCAGGAGAGGCTTTAGGGATTGTGAATATATAAGTGTTATTTGATCTGAAAGGTACATTTTGGCTTTTCCACATCTGATGGCATATTTCATGGAACATCCTTTGGCTCTTTCTCATTTTCCTCTCTCTCTCTCTCTCTCTCTCTCTCGTTCTTTGTCTGTCTCCTTCCCCTCAACAATCCTTTCCTATCAAAGAGGTGTGGTGCAGGCCTTTTCCTAACTAAATTAGAACTTTTTGTTGGGAGGTGCTTCATGAGAAGATCAACACTATAGACATTCTACAGAAAAGAAGGCCATTTTTTTTCTATGAATTGGTGCATTTTCTGCAAAACTTGGCTCTTATTTTAAGTAATTTTGGTTCTTAATTTGCAGGTCTTTTTGGGGGGTTTAAGTGGTGGCTAGAGGTTAGAGATGAAAGTAGAGAGGCAAAAAAATGAATATTAACTAAAGTTAGGAGGGTTAAAGCATGTGGCTGTAAATCATGGTATTGGGGGTATGAATCTCTCCTTGTCCACATCCAGCACAAATGGAAATGATCTTTTATTTACTTCTTTGGGTAGCAATATCCTGATCAAGATAGCAGGTCCTAAGCTATGGAACTTGGATGTGGGTCTTTTGTCGAACTGGAATGACCTTATTTTTTGTTTTTGTTTATTATTTATCTCAAATACATTCACTATTCCATCTAAGTGTGCTTGGCTTGTTTTCTTGTAATGACTCTTCCACCATGTTTAGGCAGAATAGGTGAGCTAGTACACTTGTTTGATTGGGCTGAGGGGAGTTATTTATAGACAAGGGTAGAGTGGGAGAGGGATAGATCTAATGGTGGGCGAGAGAGTCCTTGCATAAATTTCTAAGAAAGTAATTTCATGTTTATGTATTATGCTTTTTTTTTTGGTAAAAGAGGGGAAATTCCTTTACATTTTTTTTGGGATAAAAGCATGAAGTGAACTTCACCTAATTTAACAAAGTTCAATGGCAGGTCCTGATGGATCCAAGTAAAAGAGAAAAAGAACAAGGGTGCAGCTGCAAACCCTTGCATCTTTTAGATTTCAATAGTAAAACTTTGAAAGTATAAATGATATATGGTATATAATAGAATGTGTTTACATATATTAGTTTTAGTAAGATATAATATTCATCAAGGACTTCGTTACCTAGGTTGGTGCCTTGCTATTAGTCGAGGCATCAAGGCAATGTGCTCAACCAAGGGTGCCTAGTCACTGAGGCAATCCCTTGACAACTATGAAAGTAGGATTTTCTGTCCATGTATTAGTTTGCTCTAGTAAGTTGTAAGCCTAGCAGTTCATCATGGCTTATGAACTTTGTATCACTGTATGCCTAGGCTGATTATTGTAGGAACAGCATAAGGAAGAAGCAAAATCTAAATTATTGATTTTAAGAGTTTTTTTTTTTTTTTAATGTAATGCCGTTATATAGTCTCGTCTCTCGTGGCAGTGGCACCTATATGAACAGGAAGTTTTAGTCCACTTACTGATGTTTGTCATCTATAATCTTTTATGTACTTTATGCGATGAAAATCATCCAAGCCTGGTCACAACTATATGGGGTTGGTGGTCGGTTACATAATCCTATTTTGCCATTCTGTGCTGTTAATTGCTACATATCCATTGTAAATTATGAGCTCTTAAATCATTCCTTACTACTTCCATGTACCTTTTGGTCTACCCCCTAGCCCTTTTAGCATCTTCAACTTGCAAAATATGCTTTTAGGTACTGTAATGCATAGATGAAAATGGAAAATTAAATATTTCTCCACATTCAATGTTGGCATCTTCCACCGAGTATTTTTGGATCTTACATCTGTTTTGTTTTTCTTTTCAAGGGATTTCCGGCATGAAAAGACCAAGAAAAAACGTGGCAGCTACAGGGGAGGCCAGATTGATTTACAAACCCACTCGGTAAAGTTCAATTATTCTTCTGATGACGAGTGACTAGTGTCTGCATTTTGTAAACAACAGATCTCTTGCCTGTATTTCTTTCTGGGTTCCCATGCCAAGCAGCTGGAAAGAGCTAATAGTGATCAGAGTGCATTAGTATGATGCTGTGATACTATCATTTATTAAATCAAAATTTGAAGTTATATTCAATCATAGAAATATGCCCATAATTTTTGCCTTTGGCGGTTTGGCCTTTCTGTGGTGTATGTGCCTGACATTGGTAATCAATCATGTAGACTATGAATACTCTTTTTAGTTTTTTGATCTGTTACGTTAAGGATTCATCTTTAATGCAGTTCATTGTAGCTTGGTTTATTTTATCTTAATATTTTTGGTATGAAATTTCATTATAGTTACAATTCGTTTTTAGCGGAAAATTACCCTATCCCTTAATCGATTCAACCTTTTGTTAGACAATGTATGCCCTTATTCCAAATTCCAATTAGACTTGATGTATACTGAGTTTTTGAATTAATATTATGTATTTATATTTATAATATGCTATTTTATGGAAACCTGAAACCTGAAGGTTCTTTTCTAGAGAAAGCTATCCAGGCTATCTTTAGTCCTGTCTCATAATATGTTATTTGAACTTTCTAAACTTGAAAGTTCTAAATTAACACACGTCTCTAATGGAAACTTAAAACTTTCAACTATAGATTTTGACTTGTTTTAGTATCATCTTGTAAATGTATTTGTATTTATAATATGATTATTTTATAAAAAATGTTTGAAAAAGGTTTTAATCTTAGGATTTATCTGATCAGAGAGTGGCAGTGCAAAAGACTTTTAAAGGCTGAAACGTGATGGGATTCATAGGGTGGCTGAAATAAAGGGTCAGATTTGTGTTGGCCCATATTAAACACTATTTGATTGACTTGGGGGTTCATTGGTTTTATCTGATGAATTTGGCCCATGTTCTTTTTCTGGGCTGAACCCATATGGATTGATAACAAGACTTTTGAGGACTTTTGGGACCAATACTGATTTTCTTAGAAATCGGTGTAATGTCTGGGCCACATTAGCGACGATGATTAAAAAATTGTTGATTGTTTTGGTTGATGTGGCATCTAACATGAATAGGGGAGATAGTTCTCATAAATGCAAAAGTTGCTAATGATAATCACTAACAAACAAACTTTGTGAAATCGGTTGACATGGTAGCAAGGTTCAAAATATCGATACAGGCCAATACATTGGATAGGGGTGCATCAAAGGGGATACGATGCAAATCAGCCAATATGCCCCCGGTATGCTGCGATCTTGTTGTAATGGTACCAAACAAACAATTTCTTTGATTTCTGAGAAATCCGAAATCCCATTGAAGGAATCAACATCGATCTCCAAACATCTCACAGTTAAAATTTTACCTATCAAGTTTACAAAAACATGTTATCATATTGGTGCAAACACATTTTGTATTTGGAAATGCTATAAACGTAAGGTAATTATATTTTACAATACACCACCTTTTCATCTATTGTCCAATCCCTCTTTTCCCTTTCACATTAAATCGATATATGTATTATAAAAGGTGGTGTACAATACACCACCTTTTACAAGTATAATACATTAGGCTTAGTTTGGAAGGAGTACAAATGCAAATATGTAAAGTGCAAAATCTTATATTTTGTATTGTTTTTTATCTATTTGTACCGTATATATTTATATTTATACTCTTTCCAAACTGAGCCTTAGGTTTAGATTGGATCACATGCTTCAAAAAGTTGAGGGTCATTCTATTTTCAATACGGTACTCTTCCTATTTTGATTCTACCCATTTTTGCCTTACAATTTAACATATTATCAATTATAGTACCAATTCAAAGTATTTAATACATTGTTAACCCACTGATTTATATTGTACGATACACACTAATACACTGCGATGCTCTAAATCTTGGCCAGAAGGCAACTTTATACAGGACTGACATTTTTAAAACTGTAAGTTTAAATCAATTGTTAACGCAACCCTATTTTTATTCGGGCTGGGTGGGGTTGGGGCCAGTTTGGCCCAACCCTAATTTCACCTAGTAGAGGAACGTACTAATGATATGTAAATGGACCTTTGCATAAGTGCATATGTAACGTATGACGGTATGACTGTATGAGACGGTGCAAAAGTTGAGATAGATTCCTCGTTGGTTCATATGGTCCAAAAGTTATAGACGTCTGGCAGTTGCTCTAGACATCACTATGTTCCAACTCCCAAGTCTCAACTACCAACCATTGATGGGTTTATGGTTCGATCGCCCGGGTCAGTGGGTTGTTGATCAAATCAATAGTTTTTTACCAAAAAACGATTTTAGAGAAATGAAACTTGTTACCTGACTAGTTCCTAGGTCAACTGGTCCGACCGTCCGGTCCAGTCTAATCCAATTTTCAAAACCATGGTAGATATTGAGCCTAAATGTACTGGACTGGGCCCTAAAATCTAGTTTCAGTGCCAATTACAACTGTACCTGTCTAGTTTGTTCAACTTGGCCTTTATGCTCTGGTAAGAGTGCAGATACAAATATGCACGGTTCATGAAAATGACAGAATTGATGTGGGTCCAATTCCTTTGGATAGAGTAGATAGCGGGGACCATCGTTAGGTAATGGACCTATAGCCTTTTATCGGTTCTTGCAGGCCTAGAAAGGGTTCATCTAATTACCTGTAAGTTATTCAAATTCAAAACAAACCGACATGGTCCAGTTTTTCCCCAAAACCGGATTTTTGCAAAAAATCGTTGATTTGGTCAGCAAACAGCTGATCTGGGCGATTGAACCGTTTGAACCATTCAAACCATTCAACGGTTTTGATCATTTATTATTATTTTTGTTAGAATTGACCGACCGCTCGACCCGATAACTGGACCCCTGACCGGTTTTGAGTCTCACTATTGGTTCTCACCATCTTTGAGAAGAGTTATGAATGTTGTTAGTAGAAATGTTATACTATGCCAAAGAAAATTGAGTTATGGGCCCCAAAGGAGATGCCGTCTCGAGCCCCATTATTGATTTTCACTACCTTTGAGAAGAGTTATTAATGTTGCTAGTAGAAATACTGTACTATACCAAAGAGAATTGAATTATAGGCCCCTATGGGCACAAAGAGGAATAATCAATATTATAAAAAAAGAATGGTGATGCTTTGTCCTTTCACTTAGGGGCTGAGTACCGTATTTTATTTTTTGTTTCATCCTTTTTTATAAAATATGGATGTCACATGCACTTGTGCAAATGTACCAAACTGGTAGTGACCTTTGCTTGACGTTCAAGTCATTGAACACTAGTGTAAGAGTTGGTATCTTCAGAGGTTTGATGAAGCTCAAAGTAAGGCTCTTTCACTTTGAAAAGTGAATCACACATGCGTGGGATTGGGTTGGGATTTGGGAATATGTCAAGATTTTAATGTATAAGAACCCTCACTTGACTAAAAAAAATTGAAATAAGCCAACTCGATCAACTTGGTGCACCAAATCTGGTTCAGCCTAGTTTACAAATGTTCAGACTTGTGGAGTGGAGTGGAAGGTGCAATAGAAGAATCGGGATCTCCTACGAACAAAAATCCCTTCCAGCACATCCCAACATGATCTGTATCCGTACATCACACACATAATAGGTACCAATGTTGTGGTACTCTACACATGATGTGCGGATAGATCATGTCGAAACATGTTGAAAGATATTTTTGTTGGCAGGAAATTCCTACATGGTGCTTAGCTATGTCTTCCTTCTTTTAAAGATTTAAGAGATTGAGCTAGTTCTATCAATGATCTAGATCGACCCAGCAGTCTGGCTTGAACTGTTGAAATCTAGGTTTTTAAAACAGAACCGGACAACAAACTGGTCAGGGTTCGGTTCCCAGGTCAAATGGTTCAACCGTTCGAACCAATTGGTACCGGCATATTGGGCGTATCGATATTTTGAACCTTGGGAGTAACAATTTGTAATGTGCGTACTAATAATGCATACATGAGACATGCAAGGTGGCCAAATCATGAAGGAGAAACCTTCAAAAAAAATCATGAAGGAGAGGGAGTAGAGTTCATGGGTAGTTACAAGTTACAATTAGTTAAGCAAAATTCGACTATGATACTGAAAAGATATGATATCGAAAAAACTTACAACCAATCAACTGGTATCATAAAAGAGGTGACCAATCAAATGGTATTAATCACAATTCATAGGGTCTTTTAATTGTTCAAAGCTCTTCCCGTACCATGTCTCTCCAGTATAGATTTTCCCGTTATCTATTTAGTTGTAGTTATACATTGTAATTACACGTTGAGTTGTTAACAAAATTGTTGGAGATTTTTCCAATAACCTCTCTCTCTCCCTCTCTACTGATCCCTCTTCTCTGTACCTTCCAAAGCCAAGAAAGGGGACAGAAGCCTTCGACAAGGTGTGATAAACAGGTATCAGACTCAGGCATTGGCTGAGGAGGCCCGCCTCAATCAGCTTGAGACTTGCATCCAGAGCTTGATAGAGAATTGGTAGAGATGAAAAACTTTCGAAAAAAAAGGAAATCTAGACATTGAGGCCATGTTTGGTTCAATTCTCACTCTTACCTTAGATGAAATTCTAAATTGAAAAAGAATGGGTAAAAATAGGTAGAACCAAACACTTTTTTCCTGAAAAATGAATTCTTTTCAAACTAACAAGTGCTCTATGTTGCTAATTTTCATTCTTAAAAAAAAAAACTGTATTATCCATAAACCTTTGGTCTAGTGGATGGCTGGTGATCAGTGTTCATTAGCATAAGTTTCCAGAACAGTCAGCCAATAAACATTTATAGCAATGGTTTTGTAGATTTAGGCTGACAGTTTATGACCGCTGGTATAGAGTTTCTTTAAAAGAATGAAAATGAATAAGATGGGGCATGATTATTTTTCATGTTGCAGGCTACCTCAATTTTTGTGTTATGGGCTGATTTTACATTTGAAAAGAATGAGACACATGACAAGAGTTTTGTAACCAAACGCAAACTTACCTTTTGCTTCACTCTGGGATGGGTGCCCCGAAAACCTTCAGATAAAATAAGTAATCAGCGCCCATAAAGTTTTTGCAATCCCAAAAGAGGTAGAAGGCATCCATGGGGGGATAATAGCAGCATGTTGGGTATATATTTGTTGGTAATGATGAGAGGATGAAATGTGTTATGTCAGGCTGGCTGAATCTTCTTTCTCCCTTTTCTTGTTAAAATCTTAAACATAACTTGAGGTTTCAGAAATTGCGATTTATTTAGTTTTCTTCTTGAAAATTTGAAAGAAGATGAAAGATAAAAAATCCACAAAGGTATGCTTATGTCCATTTGAAAACCTCAGAGTATGTTTAAGTCAATTTTTGAAATCTCAGGGTATGGTAAGTCTTTTACCATTTTTTGTGTATTTTTTTTCTCGAGTAATTTTTTTTTTTAGCGTCTATAGGTTTTGCATTATGTAAATCTCTTAAAGTACCCCTAAATTTTAGGAAATTGACTTATTCTACCCCTATTGTTTAGAAATTGTTTTAAAATATCCTCTAGTTTTCTGACAATTAACTAAATCGGTAAATCCCCACCTGCCATTAATATCCATTAACATTCCATCACAATTCGTTCACATATGACATCATATGACACAATTTTTTTTAAAACCCAAAAAATACCCTTTTACAGTCAATTTTGCCCTTCATTGTTCTTCATTTCTTTCAAAATAAAATCTAACAGATAAAAATAAGATTATTCGGAAAAAAAAAACAAGGAACATCTTGATATCTCTTGTTTCGTATTCACTTAAATCTCATTTGAATCCTTTCGCTCAATGGTCGGGAGGCAACAATAAATCTTTTCTCCATCATGCTTTCAGTAAATGCCATTTGTCCAATGGTTCCCAGGATTGAAAATAGAGCAGTTGAGTTAAAAATCTTTTCTCCTTGATTTATATTATTAATTTTAAGGTTTTGTTTGAATTGGAATATCTACAATGATACATGAGGAATTAGAATTTTGAGAGGCAAGGGTTATACTTGACAATTTATCTCTATAAAATATTTCAAGGTTTTGCTGGGTTTCTTAGGCTTTGCAGCTCTGTAGGGTTTTTCCATTCAGTTCCCTACTTGAAAGATCAAGGAGGTTGGCTTGTTAGACAACAATGTCTGCGAACGACAACAGCCCAACGAAGAGTGTTGGGGCTCATTCCCCTTTTGGTAGTATCTCCATCTATGCCGATGAACCACACTTCCCATCTAGATTCTTAGTCACAAGCTCAAACACAACCTGTCCCACACTTTCAATTCTAGTCACCTCTTCAGTCCTAAGCACAAGCCATTGTGGCCCAGGCCCAAGCTCAAATACAAGCTCAACCCATAATTTATGGGTTGTGGGCTCTTGCCGTTTGGGGTACTTTTCTTATTTAAATTAGCGAAATGAAGTAATGATCATTAGTTTCATTCATCTATAAATGATATTTATATATTGATAGTTTATTTCAATCTTTGTATATGTTTATTGAAATGTTTTCATTTTGAAAATTAAAAAAAAAAAAAGAATGAAGGGCAAAGTAATCTTTTCCATCTTTTCGTTAATGGTTGCTAACGATTGTCAATTGTCAGAAAACTTGGTATATGTTTGGCATTGATGCTGCAGATGCAGAGAAAACGGTGTTGCTGATGTGTGGTTTGGAAGCACCGTTTTTTGAGAAAACGGTGTCTTTTTTTTGTTTGGAATTGTTGCTGCCAGGTAGGATGTTTCCTGGAGCAACAACTTTTTCTGTTTGGTACCAATGCTATAGAAAACGTATTCAGCACTGGTGCCCATTACCCAGTGCCACATCACTGCCCTGTTGGCAGCAAAGAGCTGCAGCTCCAAGAAATGCCAAATTTGGCGTTGTTCCAACCCATACCTTTCCGATTTCCAAGGTGTGGCTTAGAGCACCGTTTTTTTATGGAAAAATATTTCCAAACAAATGCCAATTTCCTGAAACACTGTTTTTTCTGACGTGGTGCTGATGTGGTGCCGTTTTCTAGAGCAACGACAACGATGCTAAACAGACGCTTTGGGGTACATTTATGCAATTTATAAACAATAGGAGTGAATAAGTAAATTTCCTAAAACTTGGACCCCGTTTGCTTATTGATAAATGCACTTACCTAGGAAACACTTACATGGGTAAATGTATTTACCCATGTTCTTTTATTTCCTAGGTAAATAAGGCAATGGCGATTTTAGCCATAAAAATTCATTATTAAAAGGGGCATTTTTGTCCCATTCAAGTGTTAGTGACTTTCCTCTAGATGGGAAAGTTATTTACCCACTTAGGAGGGTAAGTGATACCCAGGAAAATAAATTTTCCCTAATCCCCACATTAATTTGAAAAAAGAACATGGGTTTCTTGTTGGTCAATGTGAATCAAAATCCCATTGACCAACTTTACCCTCTCAAGATCTAAAAAAAGAATGCCCCCTTAGTGTACTTTAAGGAATTTGTCCTTAATAAAATATCATGGTGATCACCCCCTCCATTGAGAATAAACTTAGGGTTAAAAATTGGGTTATGATTGGTTTTACCTAAGGCCCGTTTGGTGCGTCTTTTTGGGAAGATCTTCTGGTAGCTTTGACATGCAAAAGACGCATTAAGCTTTTGCATGAAGATTTGAGCAGCCCGAAGCACGTTTGGCAGACATGTGTCTTTTCGTGTCTTTTCGTGTCTTTTCGCACGAGATTAAAATGCGAAAGACACGAGAAGCTTCATTTGGAGCTTCCCAAAATGGGCTTCTCGTGTCTTTTTGGCGTTCCGCCTTTTAGCGGCTAGATCTTCTGCTTGCCAAATGGAAATAGACTGAAAATCGATCTTCCCGGCTTGTAAACAGCCGAAAGACCACATGGAAAGATGCGCCAAATGGGCCCCTATCTATTCAGTCCAATTAAAGGATTATATCTAAAATCGTCATTTTATAGGGGATATATAAGATATTTGAGAAGGGCATGCAAGAGAACTTGGTATGATTTGATCAAATTATCAAGCAAGACAAGTTAGCTCCAATAAAGTCTTAAAACCTTGATTAATAATAGAGTTGCTTCTGATTCTCGGTCTATTTATAGGATCTTAGTCAGAACTGAATCTTGTATTTTCTAATTGGTTTGGGAACGAATGTACCCTAACCCAGGCTAGAACCCAATCCATGTAGAGGCCCAACTCAACAATGATTACAATAGTAGAATCAAGGTTCAAAGTGTCGACATGTATCGACCCATACCGGCTGATACATATCGTGCTGGTGACTTCTCGATATGTCTCTACAGAGGTTATATCGGGTCAGCCACTGGTTCAAAAGATAACCGGGCCTTAAACCGACCCCTTTGAACCAACTTCCAAAAAAATAAGTGAAACATAAAAAATACATTGACACATGCCAATACGGCCCGTGTCGATATTTAGAACCTTGAGTAGAATGTGCTCCATTTATGTAGAATGATTTTCTGTCATGGAGGTTATGTTATCAAAATTTGGTGGTTGTGATTTTTATTGAAATAGACTTTATGATGTAGTTTGACTCTATGATAATGAAATACTGAAAAGGATTTTAGCTTTTTCCTAGCACGTAACCAAAGTTGCCCTTAGGGGTTCATTGAATGAATATCTATTGTCAAAATGCCTAGGGTTTCCTAGACTCTAGAGAGAGGACCATGAACTCACTTGTCTACACAAACGATGTATATTGTTTGGTCAACTAATTTTAGTTCATATTTTCAGTCAAAATTATTTTCTTATGGATGGTGATATGGGCGCCTTTTATTTCTTGATGTCGGTATGCCCATAATTAAAGTAATAGTTTCAAAAAAAGGAAAAACATTAATGCTTATGAGGTGTTCTACAATGATTTTTGTTTTCATTTGCTTTTGAAATCATTACATCAGCAAGCAAAGTATGTTTTTGAATTGTGTTTTTTGTTTTGAGAAGCAAAAATAAGTTGATTTTATTTCAAAAAGAAATCCATGTTTTTTTTGAAAACAAAACAAATTTTGGAGTACACATATTATATAATTTATGAAAAATGATGTCAATTACCAATGGAAACATGTTCTTTGAACCCAAAATTCAAGAACATGTTTTTTGTGTCTTTTTAAAAACCAATTTATTTTCACAAAGTTATATACATTAAGAAAAGCAATTACAGCAATTGCTGCCTACTATAATATCTTTTCATAACTATCATCATCATTATCATTGTAGGTGCATGTGGCAGGGCTAGGAAGCAATCCTAGCCGTTTGTTGCTAACCACCTCCAATTCATCCCAGGCGAGCTCAACTATAAATAAGTGGCGTCACTCCTTAGATAAGCTATCTTGGCTCTTTCTGCTCTCAAGCTCTCGGGTGACCTCGTTTGAGCACTCTCTCCTCAGGCCTCGTCTGGCCCCCTTATTACGCACTTACTAACTTGATCGTTGGAGTCTCTGCCCCTGGGATAACATCCATGGCCTCTGATGTACTATCATGCTTCTTCCTTCACAATTCGGGTTTACAGGCCCTCAACTAAGGAAGTGAAAGTACTTTATTGCCCTCGGCCCATTCTTGGCAGAAACAATCATCATCATCATTCTTGTATCTTGTCAGTTCAACTGAAATAGGTCCATTTATCAATCTAAGGGTGTTGCAAAAACAATACCTCTTCTTAATCTTACAGAGCTACTTTTACCCTCCACTAATCTGTCTCATTTTTTCCTTAGTTTCAGCCTTAACATGGATAATTGAGGCTATTGATATTTATTTTAAGGGATAGATCATATACCGGAAAAGTCTATAACCAATCAACTTGTATAATAAAAGTGATAACCAATCAGGTGGTATTCATTAAAATTTACGACGGTTTCCATTAGTCAAAGATCTGTGCTTTCTTAATTGAATTATCTCATATTGACAATCACCATAGCATTAGGGTTTTTTTTTTATTTATTAAACAAGTCCTGGGCCGACTTGGGCTGGGCATGGGCTTAATTCTGGATTGGTCTTAGCAAAGATAATTCTACAAATTGAAATTTAGGGGTGTAAATTGAGTACCCGATTTAAAGATTCTACACTGCATCGGGGCCTGGGTTTTTGGGCCAGGCATATTCAAATTTTAACAAAACCCCAACCCACTGAAGTTGAAACTCAAATGAAACTAAATTAATGGACCGGATGCATTTGGATGTCGGATGTTACAAATAATACTGGGTTGAGGTGTATCAACTGGCTCAGTTGGCAAGGTCTCTGGCTGGTTACAGTAGGGACTTCGGATTGAATCTTGCCTTCACCAGGGTTTTGGGGTAGGGCTGTTCATAAGAAGGCCCAACTCGACTAAACCGATCAACCCGGACTGACCCAACCCGAGTCGGTTGGGTTTTCATTAGCACGGGTCGGTTTCGGGTTGTGCAAATTCCTAAACCGATGATTCGGGTCGGTTTACCCGAACCGAACCGATTTAGTTCCTAGTTCAAACATGAAGTTCCAAAGCCCATTAGGCCACCTAGTTTTTGAATGGTTGCAAGAAACTTTGGATTAGTGAATGATGATTAATGAACAACTTTTGTGATTAACTTTTCATTTAAATTTTATCATAGGAGATGGATGAAATGATGTTCAATTTATGACTGTTTTTAAAATTAGCAAGATTTTACCACAGGGATGAACTTAGAACCGAAACCGACCCAAACTGACCCAACCCGACTCAAACCGACCAGGTCAGTTTTGCTTAACACAGGGTCAATTTCGGTTTCTATGTCAAGTAACCCGACCAGGTCAGATCGGTTGGAAAAACCGCAATAAACCGACCCAACCCGCCCCGTGAACAGCCCTATTTTGGGGTGGGTTGGGGGGAGGGGTGTTATGGGTTTGGTGATGGGCTACCCCATTGTGAAGCCCCATGGAAACTCTAAGCATAACATGATTTTCTAAATTGGGTTGGCCCATTTGGTGTGTATTTTTGAGAAGATCTTCTTATAGCTCTGACAGTCAAAAGATGTATTGAGCTTTTGATATAAGATCTTGGCAGCCCAAAGACAGTTTGGCAAACGCGCGTCTTTCTGTGCGTCTACCCGCATCTTTCCGTGCGAGATTAAAATGCGAAAGACGCAGGAAGCTTAATTTGAAGTTTCCCAAAATCAGCCCGAAATGGGCTTTTCGTGTCTTTTTGGTGCACTGTCTTTTGGCGATTAGATCTTCTATGAGCCAAACGGGAATAGACCAAAAATCGGTTTTCCCGGCCTATAAACAGCCGAAAGACCGCGCGGAAAGACGTGCTAAACGATTTATCAATTGATTACTGCTGCTAGCCTTCCTCTTGAGACTGGATTTACTCTTCACACCAATCTCAGGTATATTACATCCGTGCATTGAAAACACTTTTTGTACTTATATGTTATCATTCATGGGGAGATATTCCCAATGCATGACTGCGATATACTGTGAGGTTAGTGTGAGGAGTGCAATATGAAGAGCAAATTGGATTTCTTCCTCTTTCAGGGGAACTCAGATCTGCTACCCACCAGATACTACTACTGCACATTAGAAACATCTCTTGTATATTGTCATTCATGGGGACATATTCTCATCGTACAGCCATAATATCTTGTGGGTAGCAGATCCAAAGTCTCTTAGGAAACTAGATCATAGATCTAATTAATGCTTTACTTGCATGGCTGTAACCAAGATGCAAGGATTACTTGCCCTTTAATATTAGTTAGGTAAGGCCAGCAACCAAGTAAGGCAATCTGTTACAAGTTGGTGGGTTTTTGTAAGTTGGGCCTGGGCCTATCTTTTGTTGAGTTTGATGGGCCAAAGTCCAAGCCCCTTACTGAACTAATTGAAATGAAATGATTCTACTAGGCGTTAGTAACACTTGAGAGCAGAAGTTCACCATCCAAAATAATAGATGTGGTTATTTAGCATTTCAAGAAATAAATTCGTATCCTCTTCTTCTTAACAGGTTGAAAATAACAAATGGTCCGATGGATCAAATTCTGCCCCGAACTAAAACTAGATGCTTCCACTTTAGATGGTGTCTAAAGTGGCATTCAATGCATTTTGGTGATTAATTAGACCCTTTTAATGGGCCTTATCACACATACAAGAAATGGGCCGACTACAAAACTTTTATCAAGTGATACTACTCTATCAAGCAAGGCTCAAAGTATGCAATATATCACACTCCATATTGAATTTTTGAGTATTGAGCATATTCAATACTTATCAAGAGCCATGTTTTTTTTTTTTTAATCAAATTATAGTTTCTTAAATCATTTTTATCACTCTAGACCAGTTCCTTTTGCTCTTTTAGGGCCTTCTAATTGCACTGATTCATTCGTCATTGTTGCAGCTAGCCATTGGTTATCTATTCATATAACCAAATTATCTTAGTCGATTCCCTCTCATCTTATCACTTATTGGAGCTACACCTGTGCCTTTCTTAATATACTTGATTGTTCATCCTATTTGTTACTGCCAAATATGAGGTCGAGGGCAATAAGGAGATTTCATTAGTGTCCCAGGCCGACAAATTCGATCTATAAACAAGAGAAGAATACACGTCAGAGGCCCCAGCTGTTATCCTAAGGGCGGAGACTCCGACGGACAAATTAGCCAAGTGCTTAAGAGGGGCCGGACCAGGAAAGAGACAATGACTCAGAACTTAATCCTTAATAATCGAGAATGATTCTCTTGTTTACAAATCGGACCTAGACACCAATGAAATCTCCTTATTTACCTCAACCTCATATAATTGGTATCAACACTATTCTTTTGCCATTCATCCATGTCAACATCCTCATCCTAACAACAATCATTTTCAACATATTATTTGTGTGTAGAAAGGCAAATCCACCCTTAAAAATAAGGATGGATTATTCCACCTTTGCATCAACTTCACAAGACTTCAATATATCCTTTACGTTGGGGTCAAGTAACTGGGCAATCTTAAAGCAGTAGGATATGGATGAATCCAGAATCTATCTCTAAGAAATATATTTTAGCAAAAGTAGAAATGACGCAAAGAATGAGAATGAGAACCAGAACGTGTAGTAGATGTCAACAATATCTTTCTTTATGCTAATTAATCACTACGTAGTTTCTTCAGACCTAACAAGTATGGAAAAAGAAGGCAACTTAAAGTGAAAGGAATACAGAGATCTAGATCTATCTCTTTATCTGCAGCTAAGACGTGTCATCCATCATTTGGGTAGAAAGAAAACAAACAACTTAATTGCAAAGACTATATAGGTGGTGTGGTGATGGCATTTCAGGTAAGACAATTTATAAGTTAAAAAGGGGTTAGGTTAATTAGGTGAGATTGCTGTTAAACGACAACAGTATGATGAACCAACTTCTACCCTCTCTTCATTTGGTGTGGATGGGGTCCACATAGTGGAAGATGTATCACTTTCTCTACTATAATACTAACCTAACTAGTGGGCTATGGAAATTTCCTTATGAAGAGAGAAGGGATCCTATTGCTTTTTCTAATTTCTACCATGATGATGGCAGAATTAAGTGGAAAGCCACATTTGACCTATGAGTCAATTTTAGCCGTTAATGAGAGTAGGTATAGTTCTTTCAACACCCTCACCCTGTACTATCAGGGGTTTTATTGATATTCATTTGTACGGTGGGAACAAGATAAGTGGGATAATTTATCAAAATATTAAAAATTTTAGGTGATGTTCAGATATTTTTTTTTAAGTAATTTTGTGTTCTGGCAATAAAAAATAAGATTAAAATAATATCCCCGCTGTATATTGGAAACATCTTCCGATGATATTATCATCGGGAGATATTCCCAATACACGACACGGATGTGCTGTGGGGCGGCAATATGGATTCTGGTAAAATATATCTTCGGAAACAGTTTCGTTCAAATCAAAAGACAAACAGCAATAAAAAAGCATAAAGATTCCTCAAGCTTTATATTTTCCTTTTTTTTTTTGTGGTATACAAGTGAAACGAAATTCTAAGTTAATAAATTTTTATCAACAAAGACTATAACTACTTAAAATATCTCAATGCCACCAATCTCATCTTAGACTAAAAGATTGACAAGGTCTAATTTCAGAAATTGTAGGAAAATTAACATTTTAAATATATAATAAAATCTGATTCTAATTAGGGACAAATTGGTTTATATTCCTTAATATTTAAACATAACAAACGCATGCATAGATTAACAATATATATATATATATATATATATATATATATATATATATATATGACAAAAATATGGGGTAAAAGAGTATATGCATAATATAAAATTATAGGAACATTGGGTTAAGCATAAGGGCCTCCAACTAAAGAGATGAATATGTGTTCAGTATTTTTTTATCGAACATACAAAATAAAATAGGGTGTAATTTCTAGCATGTGGGTTGTGGAATGTACTAAAATATGATTTTGTTCAAAAGTAATTATAGTCATATTTTACAAAAGTGTACTTAAAATAAAATATTCCATATTTTGACTTTGTATTTTTGAAATTAAATCATATTATTTATTAAAAAATTATTTACAATTTGAGGAATAAATACCATTTTGTCCCAAATTGGACTTAGATCTTAAAAGATTATTTCTTCTTGCATTTGTTAAGTGGAGTGGCCTAAACCATACTTTTCCCAGAATAAAAATGAAGATATTACATATTTAACATAGTACAGAACCATTATTTTTATTGAAATTTAGGTTACATTTTAAGATTTATAAGCTTTTGTAGCAAAAAATAAATAAATAAATAAATAAAAGCGATTTATAAGCTTTTGTGTAACTTTACTGCTTGTTGTTAGGGGTGCAAATTGGGCAGGTTGCGTCGGGTTTATGGTCAACCCAGGTCTAATCCTAAAACTTGGGCTTAAGACCCGAGCCTGGACCGAGCCTGAGGTTAAGCTTGATTTTCCCAACCCGAGCTCAGCCTGCACTGTAATTTGATGCACTCGGATTGAACTTGGGCCCAGGCCAGGCTTAGATTTGTCAATAAACCCACTCTAAAATTATATATATATATATATATATATATATATATATATACTATGGTGGAGGAGAAATCATTAGAGATGGCCGGAACAATTTCGTTTCATCTTTCTACAAAGCCTATGGTTCTGAAACAAATCTGATGGCTGAAGCCAACAGGGTTAACTGACTAACTCTCTAAGATGGCTAGTGATTTTCAATCAAGTGGTATATATAATTCTTCAGAGGAGCTTCCACGAGTGGTATAAATGATGGCTTGGGTGTTCCTTTTCTACGTTAATAGTTTTTTTTCGAGATTCAACCATTTTTCTTTTACTCATAATTGTAACTACATTATAGTCGGGCTGGATCTTGATGTAATTAGATTTTCTCAAGCGGTAACTACAATATAGTCTCCCTTCCTAGGCTTTTACCGGTAATTAGATTTTCTCAACCATTTATTTGCACTAGTACAAATGCATGGGAATGCAAATGAAAAAATTGTAAATTCTCATTTAATTTTATTTTAGGTTTTATTTTATTCTGCTTCATGTATTAATTTAATTAAAAATAAATTAAAATTTAAAACAAAAATAGGTCAGAATTTACATTCAAATCATTTGCACTGCCATAGTTTTACAACAGTGCAAATTTGTTTACATTGCAACCAAACACATCCTTTCGCCAATGTATCAACTTGTAGTTTATTTTTTGGGTAGATGTGACCTATGTCATATGTGTCAACTTGTACTTGACAGGATGGTATTGCGCTTTATGGGATTGATTCCCTTTAAGGAAAGTGCATTGTTATTTCATATTCTAAAGATCGTCCCATAAAGTAAATTGAAATTCATTAAACAAGTCACTCAAGAAATCTTCTTTTTGGTGATGGGTCCATGCCCAATCCTTTTCGTAGCTCAATGCATTGCTCCAATACCATTTAACAATATAATAATTATAAGGATAGTAGTAAGGTTCAAAATATCGATATGCTTGATACATCGATAAGAGTGTATTGGGTGAATCGGTACTGTTTTTTTTTATTTTTTTTTTCTGAAATCGGTTCGGGGGGCCAGTTTAGGGTTCCTCCACCCCCTGAATCAGTCAGACCCCTGATTCATTTACTATAAGGACGTATCAAAAAGATCACAGAATGATACGTATCGGTCGATACGGACCAATACGTTCGATACTTTAAACCTTTCTTGCAAAATAGTAATAGTAATTGGAAGGATTATCCTTTCCTTAATTTTTAATCCTGAAAGTTTATCTTACCCTTTTAACTTAAATTTTTGGTAGGACTTATATAAGGAACAAAAATTTTCGACCATTATCTTTCATATGGCAATGAGAAATTATTAGGAGGTTAATTTAGAAAAAATAAAAGAAAACTTGAGGTAGAATTATGTTTAATTTTTATAATTGAGAAGTAATACTTTTATCAAATTTCAGAAGATATTTTAGAAGAAATTAAGGCTTTACTGTTCTGGGTATTTTGATAAAATATTTATTTTCTATCTCTTCCATTAACCCAAAGGAGTAAACATTATTAGATAAACCAGGGGTGGTTATAGTATTTTATCAACCCGAAGGGAGGTACAAATAATTTACCCTAATATTTAATGCCCTAGGGTAGAATACTGTAGTAGTGTAGACTGTATGTAATAAGAGGCATCATATATTCATATCTCATCAAGAGATAAGATTAGGATTAGGTAGGGTCAAAGTTTATTGGACGTGGTCTGAAAAGTTTGTTTTCTTCAAGCCCGTGATCTGAGAAGTTAAGTTCCATAATCCATATCATAGTCGAACCGATTATTGCGATAGTTACTTTTCTTTTATTTTTGTATTAAAGTGTGTAACATTGCCACTATAGCAGTAAAGTGGTGGGCTGGGCCTACTCAGGCTGGCACAACCTAGGGCCATACTAGGCACAGCCCAAACGCTTGTGTCATGTCAGGCTTCATGTCAGCATAATATACCATGAAAAAGTAGTTTGTGTCTGAATGGCCCCGATGGCAGCCTGACACGATACCCCTGTTATTATTTTTCACTTTTCTGGAGGGTTTTTACAGAAATACCCCTGTAATTATAAACAATTAGTTTGGAAATTATTTGCGTTTTTCGTCTTTAGGGGAGGAAAAATGGTTTAAATGCCCTCAACAACTATCTAACAGTCAATTTGGGGGGTATGTTTGTAAAATGATAAATATTTTGTGAATGACTAAAATACCCCTCCCAATATTTATAAAATGACTAATTTTTAAGGTTATTTTGGTCAATTTAATTATTTTCAAGTCCTACAAAATACCCTTATCCTCTCTCATTCTCATTACATCAATTCTCATACTTTCATTTGTTCATATACTCTCATACTCTCACTTTCTTGGCCCTTAATCCCTAATTCTCAACTTCATTCAAGATTCAATAAGGAAAAGATTTGCTTAAGTGTTTCAAGTAAATATACTAAGAGACTTAAAAACTTCATTGGTTGAAATCAAGTTGTGGTTCTGGATTGGCATGTGAGGTAAATAGTAATTAATTTTTATTTTTAAGGTTTTAATACTTCTTATTTTTAAATGGTTGGTTCCTCTCAAAATTCCATTCCTTACAGGCTTTAATGATGTCCAATCACAATACAATGGCACTGATAGATGAGGAGTGATTTGGCCCGACCTACTAATGAGTGGACACGTGAACGCAACCTGCTGATTGGACATTGACTTGGCATTTTCTGCCACCTCAACAGCTTAGGTCACTTCGGGTAGCTCGGGCACCTTGGCCAGGACCAAGGTCCGAGTAGCTTGCGATGGCCCGACCTGCCGAAGTGGCACGTAGCAGACTTCTAGAAGCAAGCCAACTTTCTCCGAGCTCTTTGGGATCATGCCACACGTCTGTAGGTCTTATCCTCATCCCACCCAGATCGGACGGACACGATAAGCCTTATCGGCTAGCACGAAGTCCACCTCCTGGTGCGGAACTGACTCCTAACAGCATGGACCGAAGATCTCGGAGGTGTTTCGACAGCTCACCTATATAAAGGCACCTACCTCAACGACCAAAGGTACACACGATTATTTGCTCACTAGCTTACTAGCATACAAGCTTTCAGTTCACATTACCAAGTACTAACTTAAGCATCGGAGCGCCCACACCGGGTAAGCCACCCCGGGTTAATTGATCATCCCTTTCTTGTAGTTCGACCTTTCAGCAGAGTAGACCGACGTCCAAACTGCCCTCCAGCTAGGAGCTTTCAAATCGCGCACCATCAAGTGGCGAGAGAAAAACAAATGAAGTTTGAAATATGTTCAATATAAAAATTGTTAAAGAAAAGGGAAAAGAAGTTATTTGCATGAAATGAAGTTATTTGCATGAAATAACATTCTAGTTATTTGCACTAGCCATTTGGCTAAACACATCGCTAGGTCATTTGGGAAAAAAATAATGAAACTTAAATACAAATTGGGCATGGATGTTTTAGTAGTTTTGAATATTTACAAGAAAAAATGAGGCAAGAACTAGCAAAATATATTGTATATGCTTAACAACCCTTTTTATCAACTAAAGACCCTAAGCTTAAAAAATTTTTACAATAATATGTAAACCCCCAATTTAAAAACGTTTTTAGAAATACTATTTGGGAGGTCCGGGAAGCTCATGGCTGACTCAAAGAGATGTATTCACTACCCATTTTTTAAAGGAAATGGGCCCTGATTTTCAGACTTGAAAGTTTAACTTTAGCTCTTTGATAGTGACTCTGTCTTCCATGGGAAAGTCACTGAACTGAAAGGTTTTGGGTTCCAAAGATTGGGAGAGGGAAGGTGTTAGTCACCCCGCTTTCCAAGCTTCTATAGCAGCCCACTACGGGAGTAATTCAAGTTCAAATTTTAGCAAAGCGTGAATTAACAGGATTATTCAAAGCTCTTGAAATCTAGCAAAAACGGTCAAAACTTCGTCCAGAATTGATTTGAGGTGATGTTATTGGGTCTTAGGTATTGGTTTCCCTAAGACCCTCGCCTCTCTACATCTTTTTCTCAATCTGGAGGAAGCTGGGAATGCAAATTTCCTCTGATTTTTGGACTTTAAGCAATCTAAAACTAAACTAAAAGGAAAGAGATGGTGAAATGAGAGGCTTACCTCTCGTGTGCAATCTTGTATCAAACTTGAGCAAGGCATGAAGTTGAGCTGAGCATTTTTGGTGTTAAGTTTGGAAAACAGGGGATGAGACTTGAGCTTGGCATCAAGGATTTCGGGATTTCAAGCAGAATGAGTGTATCATAAAAGTTGGGAAACTTCTCCCCCCTTTCAAGCTTGAGTTGGGATTCAATTTGTAAAGAAAAAGAGAAGAATATGGGTATGAAATTTGTCTAGCTATAGTGTTTGTGATTCAGTAGAGCTCTTTCTTCGAAATCAACAAAGATTTTGAGAGATAAGAGCTTATAGTTAACCTTTCCTCGTTTGTGTAACCAGTTTTCTAGAGTTTGGAAGGATTCTTATGGATTTCATGCATCCAATGAGGGATTGGAGCATGACAGATGTTGCAGCCCCATATTTGGGGCTGATAGTGGCAAAAAACATAAATTTGATGAACTTTTAAATAGGTTTTGTCATTTCTTAGTTTTAAGTGGGGTTTGTTTGGTATTTTGAGCTTTTTAAGCCTATTAGGTTCGAATTCATTGGTCCAGGTGTCTTAATGGGGTCAGGTAATGAGATGGCATCAGTCCCCACCCTCTTGAAATTATAGAATGAGGCAGCTATTGTAGCAATTCAATCTGGAGTATCAAAATGGTATTTTTCTAGTTTAACTGTCAAACAAATGAATCTAGTCATGAAATTTGGTGTACTGGGGATTTTTGGGTCTCTAAACACAATGGTGAGGTCTAATCGAACAAATAGGGTTGGAATGATTGATATCTATGGCCAACAAGTTCGTATCAATATGATTTGCTGAAATAGAATCTTTGTTTGATGAAGGGTCATTCAGGGGAATTTTGGGATGAAATTTGGTGCGTAGGCATTTTTGATCATCCCAAATCATATGGAAATCATATGGATGTGAGGTATCTTTGATCAGAGGTGTATATTGACTAATTTAGTTCAGATCATGGTCTTAACTTATAGTTTTCCAATCAACAAGAGAACCCGAAATGGAATCTTACTTTTTCAACAATCAAAAAGAGGTGTTTGGTTGTAAAACTTGACGTGCTAGGGATTTTTGGGTCTTTGAACATGGTGACAGGGCCTGATTTGTCAAATAAGGCTTGGATGGTAGAAATTTTTGACAAGTGAGCTTTTGATCAATAAGAATCGTTAAACCAAAATCAAGGCTTGATGTTGGGTCAAACATAGGAATTTTGGGATAAAATTTGGTGGGTAGTATGGATTGGGCTTATGAGGCTGTTGGAAGGGTCTGATCGTGTTAGGTATGTTCAGATAATGAGTTTTAGGTTTAAGGAATGTCGTAGTATTATATGCATCGAAATGGAATATCTGATGGATGATTGGCTAAATCTAAGAATTTAGGGTTAAAATTTTGTGTGATTAGTTGTTTAAGGATTTTATTTTACATAATTGATTTTGATCGGGGATCAAGTATGGTGATATGGCATAATCAAGACTATCAAAAGGGAACCATGTAGATTTAATGATGAATTTATGGGCATTTGGGCTAAAATTCAGTTTCTTAGGGTTTTGGCATGTTTTAAAGTAATTGGTGTGGTCCGATCGGGCATCTGGAATGTAGGAGATGGGTCAAAGAAGGGACCGAAGAAAAATTGGGTGCTAACACTATTAGACTAGATGCTTTAAAATTTTTTATTCATATAAATAAATTTTAATTTTTACTCCATCAAATATTAATTCTAAAATTTCATTTACACCTAATATTTGGACTTTCAAATATACTATTGGTTATATTTGTGTTGCAAGAATTTTATTAATGAATCATGGCTTTTACCAAAAAGAGTTTTAACTTTTACAAGACTTAAATGGCCACATATCGGTCCTACAATTTCTACAAGTATTTTAAATACTTTACATATGGTATTAAAAATAAAATTCTCTCCATTAGTTTTGATAATGCTAATAGTAATGCTTCAGTTATGAATATTTTGAAATCTTAATTAATATCATGTTTAGATGAAAAATTATTTCAGATTAGATTTTCATGTCACATTTTATATTTATATGTACAAGAAATTTGAAATATTATTTCACCTCATATTTCTAAAATTAGAAGTTATATTATGTATACTAGAACTTCAAGAATGAGAAAACAATAATTTAAATATTTGTCAAAAATATGGAACAAAATATAAAAAAAAATTGTATTAGATGTTCAACATATATGGAACCCTACATATGCTATGTTAAATAGTTGTATTTCATATAAAGACAGTCTTATTGATTTTTATAATGAGAATGTTGTATGATTTTATAGCTAATGATGATTGAGAAGTTGCACCTTGTATAAAGGATTTTTTACAACTTTTTTATTATACAATTTATTTATTTTTGAGTGTTTATTACGTAACATCTTGTATTTTAGTTAATCAATTGTATATTTGTAAATTATAGAAATGATTTAAAATTTAAAAAATATTATTGATGCAATGGAAATTAAATTTAAAAGATATTTTTCCTTTATACTGCTTAACTACAATATTAGATTCTATGATTCAAAATGATGATGTTGATGTTTTACTTGAATATTATTTTGAAAATATGCCAATTGATATGGGAAGAAAAAATGAAGTTAAAATTTATTATTTGAAATGGTTACATGTATGAAATACAAATATTAGAACATAGGAAACTTGTATAGGATTTATTATTGAAAACCACTATTTCTAATAGTGGAATAGATAAAATTTAGTGATTAATAAATAAAAGGCAAGAATCAATTGTCGCTTCATCTGTAAGTTCATTTATTGAACATTATTTTTATTTATAAGCTAATTTAACAGATTTCCTCGTCTCTAAGGAATTATGTAATTTTGATATTTTAGTTTGGTGGAAAGAACATATAAAAAATTATCTAGTGCTTACCACCATGACACAAGACCTACTAATTCTTTTCATGTTCATGGTTCCATTAGAGTCTTGTTTTAGTGCAAGTAGCAAGATATTGGATGACAAGAAAAGTTGCATAAATGACAAAATTTTCAAGATATGCATATATCTATAGGGTTAGCTGGATGTAGAAAATAAACTGCAAGATAAAGAGAACATGGCACTTCAATTCATAGTTCAGTAGATGCAAATAATGTAGATCAAGATCAAGGAGAAAGTGGATCTTGAAGAAAATATTGAAGTCAATATTTTTTAGATATTCAATAATTGTACTCTATTTTAAATTTTATTGTAAATTTTGTATTTTAATTTTTATTATATTATTTTATTCTGATTCCTCTATATATATTTTTTCAATTTAATTTTATTGATTCATATATGATTAATTGTATACATTAAATTCAATTAAAATAATTTTTTTGGAATTTTCTTTTCAAATTGTTGTGTGTTTTGTATTTTATTAAGTGTTTTCTTGTTAATTTTTATTTTTATCCAAAATGCATGTTTGTCATTTTTCACTTAGCAAAATAAAGTGGAAAAGAGTAAACAAAAAATGGAACATGCCTATGGCCTAGCATGGGCACACCTAGGCGTCTACGGACCAGGTTGGGGTTCTCTTTTGAGGAATTCTATATCAGATAGGCACAACCTACCTAGGCCTGTGTATTGGCTTGGTGTGACCCACTACATTGTGGATGGCCTTTTCTTTGATGGAAAATAAGAAATGCTCACAAATTGAATTTAACAAAAGTAATTCGGTTGTTTATGTATTCCTTTAAGAATCACCAAAAATAGAATTAGTTGTTGGGCAATTTGAACATGAATCATATCTAGTTTTCTATGGACACAACATAGAGTGCAACCATTTCCCAAGATTACGTGACAAGAAGAGACAAGATAAGATGAGACAAGGAAAGAAGAGATGGAATAGGATGAGGTGACCATCACAAATAGTCATCACAACAAACTTATCACAAATCACAAGTTTATCACAAATTGCATGTTCTTGATTGAAAATCACAAGTTTTTCATCTCTAGTGAGATTTCCCTTGTAAATTGTGAGACCTGGGAGGTGATCCATACATATTTGTGAGGGTGCATCCAAACACTTTTGAGAGGCTAAAATATGACTGTTGATGTTTTAAATTAAATCCAATGGTCATAACTTTATCAAGTGTGACCAAAAGACATCATTTAAATGTTAATTGTCATTAACTATTAATTAACTGTGGACAATCATAAAATTTAAATACACGATTGTACAAAGAGCCTCTTCAAACAAACATGTTCTTTTTCATGGTGACTCTCTAGAATTTATAGAAGGAGGTAAGTTTATCAATTTTACACCTAAGCTTTCACATAAGTTCACAATACAAAATACTCTCATCTTTCTCAATCTATATTACTATTGTTTGATAAAAGGTTTCCTTAGAGATCCTTCAATTTTGTTGGTTACAATTTCTCACTTGAGGCTCTGTTATATTTTTGGGGACAAATTTATTAGCAACCCAACAACAAACTGAGCCACCTAAGTGGGGGTAAATAATATTTTAAATACCATGTCTTTAGATGTTAGACAGTGTATGCCCTTATCTCCAATCAGCTTAACGTACATTATGGCATTTATTATAAATGAATAAAAGTACATATTTGATTCATGTTATATGATGTGTTTCTATATAATACCCTTAAACTGGACACTAATTAAACTCGTGTTAATTAGAATCTTCACAGCCGTTAGATAGACCTGTGGAGGTTTATCCTACCAAGGTTAAAACTGATGTGTTGCCAAGTGGGTTGGCTTATCTCATCTGCCAGGGTGAGACCCAAGGCACATGCAGTGTGGGTTTTCTTGAAACCTTGAACTAGACCAAATTCCAGTATTGCCTTAGACCTTGGAGACAAATGGGCAAAACTAGAATGTTACACCTGACCCCTAGACTCGATTATGGTACTGCACTAAGTGTC
Source organism: Nelumbo nucifera (assembly GCF_000365185.1). The sequence goes on from NW_010729182.1 coordinate 1,292,803, forward strand.
AGATTGGGGTGTTTTTGATATGCCAATTAGTGAGATTCTTAGAGGGGGTCAAAACCTGGGTATGTTGGGGCGGTCTGAGAATTCATCTGAGTAGGTGATCACAATGACAGAATCAGCCCATTTGTCGGACAAAGTGAATGATTGGGGAATGCACTCTCTGATGGAACCCTAAACTGCCGGCAATTGATTTCAAACTTGTTAAGATTTGTTTTGCAAAATATTTTTATATAGAGATATACATATATAATATGGTTTCACAAAATGTTTTAATTCCCGGGATCCATGTGATTAGAGAGTGGAACACTGTACCTTGTAACCGAGGGAGAGGTTCTCTTTTGTTGGGCAGTGTTTGATCATTATAAGCGGAGAGGTTAAGTGTAAGATCATTTAGGGATAATAAACCTGATGAGCTAATGTCACATAAGTCCATAGTCCTTGGGCCTTCATAAGGTAGCTGGACCCAGGGACCATTTAGTGTAAATGTTGGGCATGTTAAGAGCCCATGTTGATGGACACAGGGGTTTATTGTCTTTAGCAGTGAATCCGGCTAGGCCTTATAACAGAGGTTGGGCTGAACCCATATGGATTTTGTGGAGATCAATGCTAGGGTCCCACGCCATACAAAGAGAACCAAACTAGCCAACATTTAAAGGGAAAGTGAGCTATGTGACTTAAGTGATTTAAAGAGATCAATGCTAGGGCTTAAGTGATTTAATTAAATAGGTGAGTTCTGGTTTATAATTTGATTAGGATTATCTAAAAGATAAGATAAGTCTTATCCATTTAAGAGTCTAGATCCAAATAAAGATTTGGATCAAAGAACTATTTCCTAATTGGATTAGGAAGCTGATCCAAAGAAGGTAAAAAATAGGAGGGTGAATTCTTCTTAAAGAAGCAATTCTTTTTACAATCTTTTTCTCCCTCTACTCTTTCCTCCCTACCCAATTAGATCTCCACCTCTTGGAGTGATCAAGAACAGTTCTTAATATTGTTTATTGGATGAAGAAACAATATGAAGTCGTGCTCACATACTCCCTACTCGATTCTTGGTGAAGAATCTAGGTTCTTGGTGAAGAACTCCTTTGCTAATCCTGCCTCAACATAAGCTGTGTCATCTTCAATGGATGAGGGTTTTGGTGACCTCTTTGGGCGTAAACACCTACATTGGGAGGTGCTTTTGCATGGATTCCGTATTAGGTATTCCTCTCCCTCTTTTGGTTTTAAATCTAGTTCGGTTTGTTTCAAGAACGAACCTTGAAAATGTAGTTTTTTAAATTAGGGAATAAGATTCCCAGAAGGGAGAAATAAATTTTTTTGAAAATTTGCCCAACCTCCCTACATGGTTCAGCCATCCATTTGATGGATCTCCCTTTCTTTCATTAGATACACCTCAGAGCTTTTCCTCGAAATTTGTAAAACTATAGATCCAACAATTTTAGAACATTATTTTGCAATGGAGGCAGAAGCTAGTATGACTTCGACCAAGAGGATGAACCAAGATCGGGTCCAACTCAGTCAATTCGATGGGGCTAACTTTAATTGTTGGAAATATAAGATGATCTTCTTCCTAACTACACTAAAACTCATTTATCTACTATATTTGAATATACAACCTCTTCCAAAACCTACTGATAAAGATATAGATGAGCTAAAGAAAGAAAGAGAAAAATGAGAGGATGATCGCTTTTGTGCTAAGATACATTCTGAATTCTTTACCTAATCGACTTTACAACTTTTACAAGTAACTCACATCGCTTCAATTTTCTGAATGCTTTAGAATTCAAGTGCAATGTTCAAGAAATAGGTAAGAACAAATATCTCGCCATGAGGTATTTTGAGTTTACCATGAATGACCATAAACCCATACTAGAGTAAGTTCATGAGTTACATGTGATAGTTAATAAAATTTGGCCTCTCAACATCACCCTTAAGTCTTTCCAAGTGGGATCTATCATCACCAAACTTCCACCCTCTTGTAAGGATCATAATAAAACGCTCATGCACAAGGAAAAACAATCTTGCTTTAGAGACAACAGAGAGAAAACCCTGCCTAACATGCTAAACTCCAAGGTTAATTTTGTGGAAACCAAACCAGAGAAGGTTATCCCTACACTACAAGTGAAGTAGAAGGATGGAAACTTCAAGAATAAGGGTTCCCCTTGTATTTGTGGAAGGAAGGGGAATTATGCCCTACTTTATCAACATTTGAAAGGTGGAAACAAGTTTGCAAATATGGAAGAAAACCAACTGGTGGCCATGGCCACTGAAGTAAATATAACAAAATCATCTTTTAGATTGTGGTTTCACTTAGGTGTCACAATCTATGTTTGCAAGGACAAGTCAAAGTTCAAAACATATGAGAAAGTAGCTGATGGAAAAGGGGTACAAATAAGAAACCAAACATGTGCCAAAGTTGTTGGAAAGGGCAATGTGGATTTGAACTTCACATCGGGGAAGATATTGACTCTCATAAATGTTCTACATGTTAATGATATAAGAAAGAACTTGTTCTTAGTGAATATTGTCTACAAGAGGAGACTCAATGTAGTCTTTGAATTAAAAAAATTTGTCCCATCGAAGAATAGGATATTTATTGGAATGGGATATGGTTGTAGTGAAATGTTCAAATTAAGTATTAATGAAGATAAGAAATTTGTTTATATTGTTGACTCTTTTTCTTTATGGCATAGTAGATTAGTACACTTGAATTTTAAATTCATAAAGAATAGGAGTAAACTTGGTTTGATTACTTGTATCATTGAAACTGATGAAAAATGTGAAGTCGATAAAATCTAAAATGGCTAAGAAACATTTTCCAAGTTCTAAAGGAACTCTCAACATTTAGAATTAATTCATTATGACATTTGTGAATTCAATGGTATATTAACTAGGGGTGGTAAAAGATAATTCATGACTTTATTGATGGTTATTCAAGATACACAAATTTCTACTTTATAATAGCCTTTGACATGTGTTGATGCTCAAATTAGCCGAGGGCAACAAAGTAAATTCACTCCTAATCTTCAAAGGAGGGCTGAAGGCTTTGAGGGTCCGGAGGAGATGAGCTGAGGCTGAGGCTGAGGGGATGGAGGTCGAGGCGGATTGCTCCTTTGGATACTGTAGAGGCCGGGGGCTAGTATGGAGAAGGGCATCCAAAGAGGGACGAGATACGGCTCCGGCGGTAGTGTATCTGCAAGGGAGAAGGTGTCAAAGGCCTCGGGTGGGAACCCGAGGCGAAGACTCTGATGGTCAAGTTAGTATGTGCACAAGGTAAGCAGTGAGTCTAGAGTCGAGGGGTCTAGACGAGGTCTTAGATAGCACTAAATCCTTAGAGGAGAGAGCACTAGAGATTGCAAAGGTTTCGAATCCTTTACCTTGTGGGGGGTGCCTTGTATTTATAGTCAGAGTTGCTAGGGGTTAGTTGGGATCGGATGGTCCAGATGCGAGCCGTACAAGGGCCTGGCAAGATTTTCTACCAAGGCCATGCAGTGCCCTCATGGCGAGCCTAATGCAACCATTGAAATTAAAAATGATGAGTTTTTCAAAAATAAACTATGTTCTGAATTCATTAAGAATGATAGAGAACTTTGCAATAATGAAATTAAGAGAAAAAAATGGATTATTGTAACACCTAAAGTAGAACCTAAAAGAAGTCAGAGGGTTTTCAGTTGCGTTCTTAGTAGAGTCTAATAAAGAAAAGGTGTTAAACAAAATACCCATTACATTGAATAATAAAACTGATCCTTAGACATAACATCTATAGATGATGCATTTTGGAAGAAAGCTATAAATGATGATATGGATACAATAATGTCTAATAAATACATAGATATTAATAGATTTGTCTTTGGGGATCAAAAGTAATCAAGTGTAAATGGGTATTTACAAAGTAGTACAACACCATTGGAATTGTACAAACATTTAAAGCTAGATTGCAAACCAAAGGGTTTTCAGTCAAGGGATGTAACAATTTTTAGGGGAAGACATAATTATTTTGACACTTTTGCATCATTGACTAAATTGACTTCTATTACAACACTCACAGTGCTAGCATCCATTTATCATTTATTTGTTCATCAAATGGATATTAAAACAACTTTTATAAATGGTGGACTAAATGAATAAGTTTATATAGAACAATTGGAGTTATTTATCCTTTCTAGAAATGAGAAGACAAAGCTTGTAAATTGGTAAAGCTTTGTATGTTTTGAAACAATCACTTAAATATGGCATGAGTAATTTGATTTTAATAGATATATTCATTGGTGTGATTGTGTGTCTTTATGTTGATGATAAGCGTATTGTTCGTACTAAATGATTGACATTAATGAAATTAAACCTATTCATCTTATGTTTTCAATATAAAAGATTTAGGATAAGTAGATACTATCATGGGAATCAAAGTTAAGGAATATATAATGGGGGTTATGCATTAAGCCAATCAAAATATATTGTGAAGATACTTGAAAATTTAAGAATCTAGGATTTAAGGAATATAACATACCATATGTTTCTAGTATAAAATTAGTGGAAAATTCTAGAAAAGTAGTTGCACCACTTGAATATGCTAGAGCGGTAAGTAATTTAATGCATGTTATTCTTTGTATTAGTAATTTCAATGTAGAGCATTGGAAGGCGATTGGGAGAGTCCTAAGATACTTTAGAATGACCATGGGATTTGGTTTGTTCTATATCTAGTTGTAATATAAGAGTACACTGATGTGGAGTATTAGAAATAGATATATAAAGTCCACATCTGGATGGACATTCATTCTTAGTAGGGGGTGCAATCTCTTGGGCATCCAAGGATCTTTGTTCTGAAACCATTGCCTTGTTGGCCTAGACATAAAACTAAGGCGTAGTTCTATGCCTCCAATTTCTATTTTTTTATGATAGCGAAACAACTCTATCAAGAGCTTACAATAACATTTACAATGGAAAGTACAAACATATAAGTTCAAGGCATGAATATGTTATGAGGTTAATTCAAGATGGAACTATCATCATAATTTATGTCAAGTTAAGTAAAAACTTGGTTGATCCTCTTATCAAGGGATTTCTTAGAGAATTGGTAAGAACAACTAAAGATATGGGATTCAAACCTTTTACTTAGTAACGTGTAATGATAACCCACAAAAATTGAAAATCATTAGCATTTGATTTAATGGGTAACATGTTCCTATAATGTGGCTATTAGTAATGACATTAATATAACTTTCATCGTAATATAAAATATGAAACACTATTGTCCTTTATAAGAGGTTGAGTTAAACTTTTAATGAAATTCTAAAATGTGAAGTAATAGAGCACATAACGGATGTGGACATAAAAGTGGTTTCACTTCTCATAAGAGTTTGGGATTTACTCTTAAAGTCATTTATAAAACTAAGAAAGTAGCACATGGCCAATAACAATGATAAGTAAAATTGGAAACTTTTATAAAGATAAGACATTATTATGTGTATAAGTGTTTTTAGTTTGTCATAAGAATAATTGGTTTAAGGTTTTATTACCAGCAACCTTAATAAGACTTTAAAATACTTATACTAATATAAGGTTAAGTTGTAGACACCTTTCTCTATGCATAACAATGCCATAGTAATTTAGGTTGAGAGAAACTTAGTAGTTAATCAATAAAGTGGGGGATTGTTGGGTTTTAAATACTATTAGAAAATAAATTCCAATGCGTGTTCGATTGATCAATCACATAATTGAACACACTTACACATACACCCTGAAATGGTTTTCAAATTCCTACCAAAACTCTTTGTCTTATTTTGTTCTCTTTTGAGTCTTTTCCCACATTGGAAAAATTATGAAAATTGGATTTTTAATTAGGAACTCTTTTACACTCCTTAAAAATATACAGAAGAATATAGGGATTTGCTAATGTGCAATGTGCATGCCTGTATACAGTGCAATGAGGAACATTTTTCTCATACTTCATATACACCCATATGGTCCCACATTAAGTAACTATATATTTTAAAATGACATGGAGATGCACCAGGATTACATGTGACAAAAAGAGATGAACTGAAATGACATGAGATGCGATGAGATGAGATGTTAGGAGTCACAAATCACAATTTGCAAATCATTAATTGCGAGTGACAAACCACATCTAACCTGGTGGTAAACTACACATATTTACAAGGGTGCACTAAAAAGCTTTTGGTAGGTTGAAATATGACCATTGACATTTTAAGTTAAATCTAATCATGACTTGATTAGGTTTGATCAAGAAACATCATTTAAATGTTAACAATCATTGACTATTAATTAACTATGAAAAGTGACAAAATTTCAATGTACAAAGAGCCTCTTTAAATAAACATATTCCTTTTCATGGTTACTTTCTAAAATCCATAAAAGGATGTATATCAATACTCTTATCTTCTCAATCTAAATTATTACAATCTCACACAAGTTCATCAGAGGCTCTATTGTATCTAGGAGACGAATTTGGTAGCAATCCACCAACAAACTTAGTTACTTGAGTGGGGCAAATAACATTTTAATGATAGTGTATTTAGATATTGCTCAGATATTTTCCTCCAAATTTCTAAAACTACAAATCCAAAAATCCAAATAACATTTCAAGTGGGCTTTTGATAAAAAAACATATGCTGTATTGGAATTTGTGTTTACATCCATTACAACTAAAAGTTTGTTTGGTAAGAAGGTAAATTGCCAGTGCAAAACTAACCCAACTTTGCAATTTATATGGACCGTTTTACACTTTACATATTTGCATTCACACTTATTTGCATTGTTTCCAAACGCAGCCTAAGGGACTAAAATGTGACTATAATGTGAACTCTTCTCCAACTCTACAGGATGCATGGTTACTAGATTTTTGCGTTACTAATCATCTCATTGACGATCAATTGCCTTTAAGTTTATGACAATTATCATATTTTAAACAAAATGGCTATTGGAGATGGTTTAGCTAGGTTTGTAGATTTGTCATAACAATTATCCTAAGAAATCTTTGGTTCTGAAGGATGTTCTTCATGGGCCTACTAGTAATAAACATCTTTTATGTACTGAAAATTTACAATGGACAATAAATGCTTATTTTGAGTTTCATTCCTCATTTTTCTTGGTGATGGACTCTCATATGGGAAATGTTTTGTTACAAAGGGAGACTAACCATGGACTATAATATTTTACTTCCTCTTTTAGTTTTCAACATGCTTTCTTTGGTGCTCGTGTTAGTGTTGATACTTGGAATTGCCCATCTGGCCATCCAGCTTTTTCCATTGTCCACTTTATTATTCAACATAGTAAACTCCCAGAAGAGATCATTTGAAATTTAATAATAATTCTATTACTAATTCATATCCACTTGAAATCATTGCTTGTGATGTCTAGGACTTGCCCCCACAACTTCCATTCTTGGATACAAATACTATATGGCCTTCATCGATGTATTCTCTAAGTTAACATGGCTTTGTCCTATACTGAATAAAGTGTTTCATTGCATATTTTTCTTGATTTGAAAACAATGGTAGAATGGCAACTATTGGCACTTCTATAAAGTGCTTAGAATCTAATGGAAGAGAGGGGGGGGGAGTTCACAAGCTTCTTCCCTTATTTTAGTACTTGAGCATTTTTTCATCAGTTCTCTTACCCTCACAGCCCTACCCGAAATGTCATGGTTGAAATATGAGATTTCTACATTATCGAGCATGGTCTTGCCCTCCTTATACAAGCTTTGATGCCCAAATCATATTGGTGGGAAGTGTTTTGCATTGTTGTTTATCTCATAAACCACACTCCTTCTAAGGTTCTTTCATATATACATGGATTCACTAGAAGCCCTGCTCATCATCTAAACTAGATTTTTTGATCTCTCTTGAACCTCCATTAAACCTAAACTTACTCTCAGTACTAAACCCCTTAACCAAACTTCTCCACCTCCACCACCATTAACTGATACACCATCACCCCGATCCACTTCACAATCTCAAGACACAACCAATATGAACATATGGAATCTTCCATTCTACGAGTTTGAGGTATGTTAAAGGTATGATGTAAATTCTACTATTAAGGGTAAGGTTGGTTCTCCATCTATTTCATCCATGCAATTTGATGTGTGTGCATCCTACACATTATTTTTATTGTTTTATACATGGTTTTGATGATGATTCTCAATGGTTTTTACCCTAATTGAGCTGAATTTCAAGAAATTGGGAATTTGAGACAATTTAGAGTTAAGAGAACATAATACATGGTGATATGGTGGCAAGGGAAGGACTTCGTCCCACCAAGGAGAGAGGCCCAACCGTAGCCCTATGGGTGGCTCCAAAAGAAGTAGGACTCTAAACCAAAAGCTGTAAAGAAGAGTATAAAAGGAAAAGAAAGAGAGGAAATTAGGGTTCGGACCCCTTGAGACAAAATCGAAGAGGAGAAGTGCTGGGAGAAGGATCACAAGGCTGCTGAAGGCAAATTGAAGAGGAGATCGAAGATTGATGCAGAATTCCTAAGGATCACAAGGCTTCTTCTTTGATTCTATGAATTCGGTAACCTAGATTCAATTAGGGTTTTTCTATGTTTGAATTTTCCTTCTTTCTACTATGCGAACCATGATGGATGTTAATTCAGATTTGTAATTAATATTTTAAGCTGATCCGATTGATAGTGATTCAGTCTTGGGATTTCTTGATTAGGGTTTTCGATTATAAGAGTAATTTTGGCCGAACTGCTCTTGTTTCTTGGATTATTTAAATTTCTTGAGAAAGGGTTTAGGTAATTAGATCAACTAATCAAGAAAACAGGTTGAATGTATCTTAGAGATAATGTGCATGATTCGTTTGGCATTCATTCAGCAAGAATTGATTTCCTTCGAATTCTTTGTCCTTAATGCATCTATGGCGATTAAATTCTTGATAGAAATATAAGAGTTTTTGCTCATAGATAGAGTGGGCTGTGCTCGAAAGAGGCTGCTCATACAATTAGGAATTAGCCAACCCATGACTGAATTCAACTTCGGATGGATAGCTTAATGGTATAATTGCTGAACCGGTTCTGCTAGTATTTTCATGAAGCACTTTCTCTCATTACTTAAGGCGGTTTGATTCGAGAATACTTACGATAATTTGTTAATTAGGAGGTAAGTTTTTTTTTGTTTAACCTTTCGGATTGTCAGATAACAAAAGGCTGATTCAGTACTAGTAGTTGTTGGATTAATCCCTGTGGGAACGATACTCTACTCATCAGTATATTACTTGATCGGCTAGTGTACTTGCTAATATAATCTAAACGCATCACAATTTCATGCAGAATGGAGTAAGCTAGTACAAAACCACCCAACTAATAAAGAGATAATTTTTATTCTTTGTACTTTAAATTCAAATGACCATTGTACTCTACACATGTATATATACATTTGTAAATGATAACATCATATATACAATTGAATCATTCACATTCATAAAATTAACTATGGTAACAGGACCATAATAATCTTTTCTCTTAAAGTATCTCTTGAACTTGTTATGACTAGGTCATTAAATTCCACTGCCCACCTCACCTGCAACATCCAAATTGACTCCACTTATTTCACTTTTAGGAATCAATCTTACCAATTTGATTGTAATCAAAATGGAACAGTAGAACTACTAGGAAATGTTGGTTGTGAAGAAGTATGGTATTCCTATGCATACCTATCTTTCTAAGCATCAAAAACATTAGTAGCAACCTTGATGCTACTGGTTGTGAATTATAATCAACTAAACTTTGTCACTACACTTTGAATGAGTTGGATACAGACTATGATGCATCTTCACTTCCATCATTATGAGTAATGTTGATTTCTTATTTGATGATTTGCATCTTCAATCTTATATCAGGTGGTTGGGCTTGAGCTGTGTTATAATTACAACTTTGCTTTTCCTATTTTAAACTATGTTGCTAAAAGCTCTAGTTGTAAGCCTAAGTTATGTCCATCACCTTGATCAAACTCTAGCATAAACATCACTAGAACGGGATCTAAATCATCCAAGTATGCCAATAACCCTTGTCAAAATGTGAAGGAAGAAATCAATTTGTATTCTATTGCAAAAATCAATTCAACAGATAATTCAAGCCTAAAACCAGTAAACCTGCCACTAAATAGTCCACCATCTACATGCATTTCTACCACTACTCCTTGGGGTGATGATTATTGGTACCCTAATTCAAGGGCCACTAGTTTTATTACAAAAAGCCTTAGCAAACTCCAAGTCCACTTTGAATACAATGGACTAGATGAGGTGACTCTAGGTAATGGCACTAGACTTTCTATTGACTTTTCTATTATTCCTCATGCTTCTTGCCCTTTGCTAAAAATAAATATACTTCATGTTCTTCAAATAAAACAAAATTTCCTCTTAACCTCTAACAATAATGTATTCTATGAATTTTGCCCCACTATGTCTTTTTGTTTAGGCTATGTTTGGTTTGAAGGAAAAGGTAGGGAAAGGAAGGGTAATGCAGGGAAACCTATACAAGATTTGTAAAAATTTCCCTTCCTTTCCTTTCGTTTCCCCACTTTTTCCTTCAAACCAAACATAGCCTTAGGGATTGACAAACAGGGAGAACATTACTATACGGGAGACTCACTAATAGGCTCTACCAACATTTGACTTCACTACACCTCTAGCCTTTGATGGGGGCAAATATCTATGGCCATTTGACATTAATGGCCCATCCAAATCTACCAATTATGAAGAAAAATATCAATACTATCGATCTTCCACTATAGTATGCTTCTTTTTATTTTTATTCAACTTGTAAAATGGGTTTTGGTATTATATCCAATTACCAATTTGTTTACTCATTCAGTTAATTTATATGGATATTCCCAATACTCTCTAGGCGTTAAAATTAAGGTTTTCCAATCTAATGACGAAGTTAAGTATTAGATCTTTCGTTGTTATCTAGATCAAGAGAGCATTGTTCATCACTATCTTACCCAAGACACCATATCAAAGTGGTTTAGTCAAGAGAAAGAATCGCCATGTTGGAACTGGTCTTGCCCTTCTAGCTCAATCTGACATCCGAAGAGCTACTAGTTTAATGCTTTCTCCAAAGTTGTCTACCTAATAAATTGCATGCCTTCATCAATGGTCACTAGCAAGTCTCCATGTGAGACTTTATTCCATTAAGCACCTACCTATTTCCTATTTGTTCTTTAGTATATTTTTTTTATTGTTGCTTTCCATTCCTATGGCCTTACAGAACTTCTTATGAACTCAAGTTTCACTCCTTGCCATGTTTTTCTTGGGTATATATAGCTTGACTAGCAAAGGCAATCAATGTCTCAACATGAAAATGAGCAAGACATACATTGATATTCATGTTATTTTTATGAAAATCGCTTCCCATTTCGCTCTCCATAGCCTATTATTTCTTCTATACCTTCTACCCTACATTCTTGGCTGACTAGACTACCTCCTTGATTGCAATACTCGGTCACCTCTCACTTAACCATGGCCCATCATTGCTACACCTCAATTGAATACTACTAACCCATTGCCTATTATCCAAGTAGCCTTACGGGGATAAATTGGATTCTACAAATTTCTCCTCTAACTATCTCCTTCTCTAAATGAATGCAAAGACAAGACTAAATAAGAACAATGATATGAAGTGTAGTATATACAATGATTACAGGATTGAATATGAGAAATAGCAAGAAAAAATCAAGAACAAGAGCAAGAATAGTAGATAGTACAAAGGATTTATCGAGGTCCTACTAAACCTAACCTACATCCTCTCCCTAGGCTCACCACTTGAAAATTTCACTTACCAATTAGACTTTCGAGTGTCAACAAAACCTATTACAATAATTGGACTTTTGAGTACAAGCAAAACCTTCACAACAATTAGACTTTTGAGTGCCAACAAGACTTTTACAACAATTGCACTTGAGGGTGCCAACAAGACCTTTCACCAAGTAAACTTGCGGATGCTATCCAAACCTTTAACCACTAGTGAGAAACGCTTAAGCACAAATCACTCCTTTTCTTTTTCTCACAAAGACAACTCTCTTTTTGCTTAGAAATCTCTTTCGAGCTCTTTTTCTAACTTTCTGCTCTCTTTTCTCTTATAAATATTTTTCTTAATTACTTCTCTTCTTGTCATTCTTCACTTAAGAACTAGCATATTTATGTTAGATTCCACATATAGCCATTATAGAGCCATTGGAACTCTTCATTCTAATAATGATTAGAGATCATCCTTTGGAAGTTCCAAAGCTTAATTACTAGAAGAAGAAAGGGCTGCTATAAACTTCAAATTATTAAAAATAGAAAGATTATACAAGCCATCAATGTTTTCAAAACCAGACTGGGCCAGATGATTAGACCTAAAAAATCGGAAACCAGTCACCTGACCAGTTTCGTTTTACCCCAAAACTATTGATTTGGTTAGCAAACCGCTGACCCAGGCAGTCGAATTGTCAAACCGTTCAACTTGGGAACGGTTTTTTACTGTTTTTTGGTTTTTTTAATTTTTTTGTTAGAACGAGCCATCCGTTCAGACCGAATGGTCAGACCGTTCGACCCGGGAACCAAACCCACCAGACCCCATAATGGTTCCTTGTTCGGTCCGGTTTTAAAAACCTTGTAAGCCATCTATGTGAAATAATCAACTATCAAGTCTTATTAGTTCAATTCTTTAGCTATCATAGTTGGAAAACTCTAACAAGAGCCTTGGGAGTTAACTACTAAGCCTTGGTAGTCAACTCTTACGTGCTATTGGGAATCTTTTTTCTCTAGTTGTTGACTATCAAAGTATGGTAATTGATGAGGGGTGATTTGGCCCGACCTAATAAGTAAAGGACGCATGGATGCGGCTTGCCAGCTGTCTTTGAACTTCGGGTGCTCGGTCACTTTGGTGTCGGAGTACCTCGGTACCCACGTACACCGAGGTGCCACATAACCAAACATAGAAGCTTTCCAGTTGTCTCCGAACTTCTCGGGGTCACGCCACGTAACTGTAGGCCTTGTCTTCACCCCGCCCGAATCAGAGGGAAACAATAAGCCTTATTAACTAGTATGTTACCTTCATTCCAAAGCAGAACGGATCCCTACATCGCAGGCCAAGGATTCCAAGAGTGTTTCTTGAGACTCACGACAGCCCAGCTATATAAGGGCATCAACCCCCAAGACTCAAGTACGCGCGGTTACTTGCTCACTAGCTATTTGCATTCAAGATTTCAACTCACAACCAAAGTACAATACTAACTTAAGCATTAGAGTGACCTCACTGGGTCAGCCACCTCGGGTTCTCTCCGAATTCTCTGATCCTTTGTCTTGCAGCTTGGTCCAACTCGCTCCGCGACTAGTGTCTAGGTAGTCTTCCAACTAAGAGCTTCTAGATCGCACACCATCAATAATTAACTACTCTTACCCATTCTTGGCTATCACAATCAATTGACTATTGGACTATAGTAGTCGACTACTTGCTATAGTTTTGGAGGACTCAAGTAGTTGACTCCTTTGCTTAGAAAGTCAATTCCTAGGTTCCTAAACTTAAGAGAAAACTTGACTTCGATCCTTTTTCACTTCTTTCAAAATCAGGGAATAACTTAAGGCCCTTTTTAAGAAAACGATTAGTCTCTAAGGTTTAGAGTTGTGAGCCAAGGTAGGTTTGAGATAAGCCCTTAATGCATATGCAATCTAATTCCATCAAGTCCTAGAAAGATTAAACACCATAAAGGATCTTTGGCCTTGTTTTCCTAGATTTTGAATTGATTCCTTCATTCCTTCAATAGGAGGGGTTTGTTTCATTTTGTTATTAGATGGATTTCTTACTTTTTTTCTCAATTTATGTTTAGTCCATTTGAGAAATCAAAGGAAATGTCTATGCACTTTGTTTCGCACATGTTAGTACTCTCAATGAGTTTGTTATCATCAAAAAACATTTTTACTAGGTCTTCTCCTCATACTACACTAAGTATTGCTAGGTTTGATCTTCCTAGTGTATCTAGCTCATCTCAAGTGCTAATAAACTCTCAATTTATGTTTAGTCCATTTGAGGCAAGGGATTTCAAGCTCAATAGGAAGTTCTCTTATGTTGCCTCCAAACATTCTCTACCTTCTCCTGATAGTGAGCCCACCTATAATTCTCATGTTGCTCATATTCCTCACTAATTGCTACCATGGTCGATGAGTTGAATGCTTTGATTCATAATGGTACATGAGACTTGGGAGTTAATCCCACCTAAGGGGTGTCAATGGGTTAGGCTTAAGTGGTAAACTCAGCTTGACCCGACCCTACAGGGTTGGGTTAGGGTTAGGTCTATTTATCTATAGAGCTGAGTTAGGGTCTTAATTTTTTTACATGAGTTTGGTTCGGGTTTGGCTGATCGGCCTTGCCAAGTCATCATACCTGTATATATATATATATAGGATATTCTTGCAATTTTTTTGACTTCTAATAACTCCATAGACTTAAAACTTAGGGGGTTTCTTTTCATGTTCAATTTGGTTTTTCTTCTTTCAATATTGGAGAAAGTGACATCTTAGAACTTATAAATCAAATTCCAAATTAAGTTAATGGCATTTAGGTTTTCAAAATGTGTTATAACAAATATAATCGAAGTGGTACACAGGTTGAGTTGGGCTCAGAAATTGCATGTTATTTAGTCAGGTCAGGTTGGGTTCAAGTTGGAGTGCTGGAGGATTGAGTTAGGGTTAAGGAAAACCTGTACTGAACCCAACCCATTAACATCCCTAGTCCCACTTCAGCCCCGCTTCAATGTGGCAGGTTGTAAATGGGTATTCTGGATCCAAAGGAAGCCTGATAACACCATTGAGATAGCACTATAAAGTGCATTTAGTTGCCAAAGAGTACAATCAAAGAAAGGGCTTTGGCTTCACTAGGGCATTCAGCGTTGTTGTAAAGCCTACCACTATTCGGGTGCTTCTCAACCTTGCCATCTCCTGCAATAAGCCTTCATACCAAATCAACATACAAAATGCCTTCCATCATAGCAATGAGAAAGTATACATGTTTCAACCACCAGGCTTTATTAACAAATAGCATCATCTCTATGTCTGTTGACTTCAAAAATCTTTGTATGGACTTAAACAGGCCTCTTTGCCTGGTTTGTCAAGCTAAGAAATTTTCTCTTCATTATGGATTAATAGCAGTGCTTTGGATTCCTCTCTAGCTCTTCATGTTATATCAAGATATGCGGTTGTTGGTAATTGTCTATATTGATGGCATGATTATCATTCGATCCACCTCTTAGATCTAATATTGATGCTTTCCTTGCTTCATTGGGCTCTGGTTTTGCCTTGAAAGTCTTAGGCCCACTAAATTTCATTCTTAACATCATCATTCACTCAACTTTATATTTTCTCATATTCAAATTAATTAAGCAATTTACCCTGATGATCATTGTTCAAAAGTGGCTATTGTGTGTTCATGGGCTCCAATTTAGTCTCTTGGTCCTCCAAGAAGCATTCATTGGCAAGGTTTTTAAAACCAGACGGACATATGCATTATGGGGATTGGTTCCCGGGTTGAAAGGTCCGATCATCCAGTTCGAATGAACAGCCCATTCTCCATTATTTGCATCAATGGTTCGATCATCCAAGTCAACGATTCGCTGACCAAATTAATGATTTTTGACCAAAAAGCAGTTTTAGGGTGACATAAAACCAGTCAGATGACCAATTCCTGGTTTTTTCCGTCCATATAGCTCACCTCCTTGCTCAATGAGACCGGATATGGTTCATCCTTACCACTCTTACTCTGGTGTGATAAGGTAGGTTCTCCGCATCGGCCATGCAATTTCATGCAAAGTGGAGTAAAACAACATGTAGTCACCCAACTGATAAGGAGATAACTCCTATTCTTTGTATTTAAATTCATCATATATTATTGAATCATTCACTGTTCTCAAAATTGTTTATCTACTATGGGTAAATGAGCTTGATTTGAAACTCTATCAATCAATCACACATTAAAGAATTCTATTTTATTTGTTGATGAATAAGACATTAGAGATTAGGCTCAGAAAAAGAAAGGCCCATATGAATGTGACTAAGATAAAGCAACCAAACCACAACACAGTGTCAAGTTGTGTTAGTGCTACCTCTTTTGGAGTGCCTTGCTTGGATTCCCTTGTTGCATGGTATTTTGTTTACTGTGGGTGTGGGTTGCTAGTCCCTTCAGCCTCAAGTCCCATCTAAACACTATAATATAGATGAAATCTAGCTATGATACCTGAAAGACATGATATTGGAAGAGCTTGATCAATCAAAACCCACCCCTGAATTATTTTGATAAGTACCATCAGATTGGTTAATGCATTTATGATACTGATTGATTGGTCACTCGATCCATATCGATCATTTCTCGTATCATAGTTGAATCCATATATTCTAAACCTATTCTACTCAAAAAAGAAAAAAGAAAGAGATGCATTAAGAATATGATATACATCCTATTAAGTAAATTTAAATGAGATTTCATTAAAACTCTTATCAGTCATAACACATTAAAGATTAGAATTAGAAAGAGAAAAACTCATATGAATCTGACTAGGACAAAGCAATCACAATAGTGTCAAGTTGTTATGAGTGCTTGGTATTGATTCCACTAATAAAAGAAGACTCAAAAGCAGAAGACCCATTGATAGGGTAAGCCTACTTGATAGAAATAGATGCCTGAATAAATACTTGTTAATAGATATCATAAGAAACATTTGACCAAGTCAACATTTTACAGCAAAATCAGAGGGTCAGACGATCTAGACTGAGCTGGGTATTGAAATAGTCTGAAAAGCATTGATCCAAACAATGTATTTTGGTGCCAGTGTTGAATGGTAGATATATAAAAAGTTCCCATTTCTTGAAGAGCTTACATAGTAATGCGTGAATGGTCAAAAGTCTCAGATCATGCTGCTGATTTCTTTGAAAACCATCTCTTATGTAAGAAACTAAAAAGATTAAAGAATGGGTATGCCCTAGCATGATCACGTGCATCACGTGCTGCTTTTTTCAATCACATGCTGGGGCCGGGTTTCGAGGCGTTTGGTTTATCATCCACAAAATGACTTTGACAAGTTATAAAGTAAATTAAGTAAGCTAAGTAAAACAAACATTGCTTTTTGACAAACCAAACACTGCCCAAGTTTTAAGGTAGGTCCTGAACACATGTAACAACACAATATTGATTGCTCACTATTGTGAGTGTAAGGAAAAAGTGTTGTAGATACGTCTGGATTATAATTAACTATGTTTTAGGGGCTGTTTAATCAATAATAACACCTCACGTCAGCCATAAGTACATATGCCCCACAACCACTTATTTTACTTCATATGCATACTTGACGTGGGGTATTAATATTATTGGATAAACATAGAGGTGGGTTTGTGTCGAGTTGAACCAAATACTTGGCTATTCTAGTTCGACTCATTGAAATTATGTTAGGTTCAGTTTGAGTTCGAGTTCGAGTTCAATTCAAATTAGAGATTTGAATTTGAGCTCGGCTTAATTCAATAGCTCATAAGAAGATTGGCTCGTGGCCACCCCTAGGTAAACAACCCTTAACACAGACATCAAGTGCAGCTGACAGAAATTTCTCTCTAAGGTGTTGTCACGTGCGACCCCAATGAAATGTGAATACACCGGTGCTTGAAATAATCCAAAAAATGGTTGATATGATGCTTTGAATTTAGTGTGAACTTAACATTGACATATTCTTCCTTTATTAAAGGGTGTCCAGATTGAATCCAGATTTCCTACTCACTAACGGCGGATAAAGAGTGGGTAAGAAAAGTGAATAGCAAATCCCGTTTGGCCTGGACTGTCCTGCGACTAAATGCAAATTAGAGGTGGTATATCATTGTCCTTCCATTTGAATTCTAATGAATGGTCATGTCATATAGTTACTGAAAAAACCCTTTTGCTCGGTTTTCGGTCCAGATAACTCTGATCTGAAGGATTAAACAAGAATCTCTTTCTTTCCAGGTTTTCATGTATATCTACTTTGAAATTCGACCGCTAAGGTCTTCGTCATGCTAACCCTTTCTCTCCAAATTTTCTCAAAACAATTAAAAGTAGTAAAAGTTTTTTGGACCCTTTGATCCCAATTTCTCAAATATCCTAGCTTTTTGTCCCATCAGCAGAATATTGCTTTCTTCACTTGTTTTAATTTTTTGACGTAGATTGACAAAGATTAACATTCTAATGGCCCACTAAGGTCATGTTTAGAAGTACTTAAAAACTTTTTAAGTGTTTATTTGGCCCATTAAGTATTTATTGTATTTAGGAAGTAAATTGAAAATAAGTGTTTATTCTAAAAATAAGGAATTATTTTTTAAGTCCAATTTTTCAACCTTTTTTAGTATTTATATAATAAATATTTATTCAATTTTTTTTCTAAAATTATTTCTAGTGACAAATAAGTTGGGCTGTTCACAGGTCGGGTTGGGTCGGTTTACTGAGATTTTTCCAACCGATCTGATCTGGTCGGGTTACCTGAAATTGAAATCGAAACTGACCCTGTGTTAAGCAAAACCGACCTGGTCGATTTGAGTTGGTTTGGATCGGTTTCGGCTCTAAGTTCAACCATGGTAATAAATTGGTAGATTGGGCGTAGACCTGTTCATGGGTCAGGTAGCCCGATGGCCCGGCCCGGCCCGGCCTGCACCCCGGTCGGGCTTGGTCATGTAATTAGGCCCGCGGACCTGACCTCGAACCTAACACAGTAAGCCTGACTGTGTTTCAGGCCGGGCTCGGGATTTGTCAAAAAAGCCCGGCCCAACCCGACTCAATATTATATATTTTATAAAATACATAATATATATTTTATATATTATATAAATTATATAAATAATATAATATTTATTAAAAATATATATTTATAATTTAATATATACATTTTTTTATTTTTTTCTTTATAATTTCTCTCTCTCTATCTATCTCTATTCAGCCCCTTCAGCAATAATAACAGCATGGGCTAAATTTCGGGCTCGGGCCTAGGCCCGAGCTTCGGGCTTTTTATGAGGGTCGGGCTCGGGCCCAAGTTGTAGGCCCGATGGTCGGGCCGGGCTAGGTCGGGCCTTAGAAAAATTTGTTAATATAGAGAGAAAGCCCGGCCCATGAACAAGTTTAATTGGGCGTCAGAGAAGTATCTAGCAACATCATCCAACAAGGAAAGCACATAATTTAGAATTGAAGTTATCAAGAAAATATAAAGTCAAACTGTATTAGACAAAGAATATTGAAATTTGTATATTCCAAGAAACCTTCTAATCTAAGTAAAAAAGGACACCTAATTCTAATTGTAATTGGTTGCCTATTTGGTGTAAAAGACTATAGAAACTAGGATCCTTTGATTCTTTTCTTTAAAGTTTTCCAAAAAATTTACTTGTCTAATTGTCTTACAATACTTGCCATTAATGTTATTCCTAACTAGAAGACTAGAAATTAAGTTAGGTTGTAATTAGGATAGAGACAACTTAGTTAAGTAGGAACTAAGTAGGTTGTAACTACTAAATAGGAACTAACTACTAAGTCGGTTTGGTTCAGGTCGATTTCGGTTTTCATGTGTGAAAATCAAAACCGACCCGAACCATCGGTTTATGATTTTTTACAACCCGAAACCGACCAGTACCAAAGAAAACCCGGCCGATTCGGGTTGGGTCGGTCCGGGTTGATCGATTTGGTCGGGTTGGGTCTTGTTATGAACAGCCCTACAAATAAGTACTTATTCGAATAAGCAATTATTTTTAAGTAGTTATTTTTAATTTAAACACTCCAAAACATGACCTAAAAAACTTAAAATACACCATGTGTTTGCCGACACCAATTATATAAAACGATTTTTTCTTCAGTGGGTCTTCCCAAAGATTTGTTCATGACTTGTTTGCCGACACCGATTAAATAAAGACAATTTCTTTCTTCAGTTGATGATCTTCCCCAAAATTTTTGGAATTGACTCCTTCCCTCACCTCACAGTTGGCCTCATCTACTCTCTCATTCTCTCTCTGGTCATCTGCTTGCTTCTTGGTTATTGATCGATTTGGCTTTTCTGTCCCTCAAAAGCCGGAATTTCGATTACGTGACGACAGAGGCACCTGGGTTGATAATGAAATTAAAAACAAACAAAATCTATATCACAGGGTTTCATATAGGTTAATATAAAAGGTTGGTTAACTTAAGAAATTAATTAAATAGAGCAAGCAGGCAAATAGGCCAGCTCCTCTCCTGATCCAGCAAGCTGAATCCACTCTCGTTTGAAACTTTGAATCCGTGAGCGGCAGTTGCCGGCGATATTGACGCGTTAATGTAGAAATCTCGCAACACTTGGGCACGACTGCCGTCCCAAAAATAAGACCATTTCCATTCTAACATTGACATCTGAAACTGATAGCAACACTAAGAGATTTCTTTATTATCACAGCATACAGCAGCTAATTAATTTTGACAAAATCTCAGAGAGAGAGAGTTGCACCCTAGAGTGCATGAGCTGGTATTACGCAGTAGTTAACAAGCACGGCCATTGATGGATTTTAGATGTAAGAACCAGTTCAGACTTGAGTGTAAAAAGAAAGCGAAACACCTTGAAAGTTTTGGCAATGTATTATTTATTTATGTTCCCACTTGCAGAAGTCTGAATCTGAAGATTCTAAGCAGAGAAATATAATCACATCACGCTCAAAATGGCTTTGGTTAGGCAAATCTGTAAAGCAACACTGTTAACTTTCGCAGATTTTCCGGATTGACAAGGAGGGGAATGCTTGTGGTCTGGTTTCTGAAAATGTGCCAAAGCACATGGTGAACCTTTCAGGCTTAGAATGTTCGATAAAAAATGACCATGTTCTGCATCTTTCTTCGGTTAATTTTAACTGTTGAGATTTCTTTGATCCAACTTCATGAGGCAAGGGTCCCAACTTCTTTTGGGAAGGTTCCTAAAGCGACATCACTTCTTTTCATGTTGGAATTTTTGGTTTGAGTGGGATGAAATGTAAAGAAGATCATGGAGTGATGGACCCAGCAGGTGGTCTATTCATGAGGAACCACTATCTTCCCCAAGGCTCTAGAAGATATGCTTACAAAAGAAGAGAACAAAAAAATGTCAATTGTTTTGCTTCTACATTTCTCTTAAAATTATTACAACTTTTCAAAATGTTTAAAATATAAGTTTTTATTTTCAAAACTCACTTTTCCCGTCAGTGCACCATTTATGCTTCGTAACAGAGGTGTCTACGTCAGTATAAATAAAAATTTTCATGACCAAATTACCCTTCAATAGCAAGTTAGAAGAAAAGGGTCTTTTAAGTTTTCAATTTTCTTGTTTTTTTTTTTTACAATTTTAGTGTTTTGTTATAATTTACAATGTTTTTTATAATTTCTGTTTTTTTACACTTTTTTATTTTCTACAATCTATAAATTTTCTTGTATTTTTGTTATTTATTTGTAATTTCGGTGTTTTTCTATAATTTTCAGTGTTTTTTCTACAATTTTTTATTTTTTGATTTTGTTTTTCAATTTCTATAGTTTCAATTTGAAAATAATTTCTTTTTTGTTTGCAATTTCTATATTTTTATATTTTTTGTAATTTCTGTGTTTTTATGTATTTTATATTTGAAAATATTTTTAAACTTTTCTTTTTTATATCTAAATATTAAAATATATATTTTATATTTTATATTTTATATTTTTTTATAAAGATTAAAATAGTAATATATTAACATCGTTATTTTATTTAACATCAAGTCAGTGATATGGTGAATTTTAGACATATTAAAAAGATGGGAATTCAAAAGAAATACATGAATTTTAAACAATTTCTCAAATAAAAGAGAAGCACGTGAAGCAACGACCCGGTGCTGGGCTTCTACTTTGCATGTTTTCACTACTCACACGTAATTAAGCTTGGGAGATTGCCAAAGTGAAGCTGTCAACGTAGTTGATAACGCCATCCTTGAATTAAAAAAGAAGAAAAAATCACCGCCCAACCGCCAGTGGCCCAGAATTAAAGGGGAGAGAGAGATTGAGATTATTTAGACCTTGAAATAAATTATTTACTTAAATCCTCTTTTAATTTGATTATTAATAACAAATAACCAGAAAAAGAAGAAAAAGAAGTGACACTTTAAACAAAATGAATACGCTTTAGGAACCTTCCTTCACGCTTCAAATGCAACCTTTTCCTTGGAACCTCGACTAATCTTGTCACGGATAAGAATACGCAGAGTGAATCATGGACCATGGTGTTCAATACTCTTCAAATTGCCCGGATCGATACGCAATTTCTACTATTAGGGACACTTTAAGCTCAATTCGAATTTGACTTTACACTTGGTAAGTTGAACAATTAAACCCTATTAAACAAAATGAATCATTTTTTATGGGTAAATTGTTGATTTGTACTTTATATTTGGGTAGTTTCATTTTAGTACCTGAACTTCATAATATATCATTACAGTACCTGAACTCCTGAAAGCTACTAATTTCGTCCTCCATCATTAATCGGTATTATAAAGGATAATAAAATTACCAAACTACCCTTTACTCCAATGGTTTCCACCATTATTCTTCAAGTTTTCAACCATGATTTCCACTGTCACAATAGAAGTTTGGATGCATACCAGATTCCCTAACCGCGATACAATGAACATATTGTTTTCCCTCACTCGGATGTTATCTATGCAACTAAGAGCTTCCCCCTTCTTCCGCAAAAGCATGTACAGAGACATACAGCAACATTCACCTTAAAGCAGTCAGCCATCAAAAACCTTCAAGAGTTTGGGAAGAAGTCTCTATAGTTGCGTCAGGAACAGATCGGGTGAAGCATCGCGGAAGTGCAGAACTGATTTCTGAATTGTAGTTCTACTGTCTTACGGTAGAGGTGTCAATTGGACTAGATTTGGCCTAATACGATCCAATCCAATGTGAGTCCATTTACAAATGGATTGGACCCAATCCAGTCTAAATCTAATAGAAACCAAATCCAATCCAATCCATTAATATGTAAATGGGACTGGATTGGATCCAATCCAAACCAAATGAAATATCAAAAGTTATATATATAAATTACAAAAACACATTAAAATGAAGAAATCCAAAAATTACAAAATATACCCTTTTGGCATTGAAAAAGCACTTTTATGAAAGTGCTTTCATAAAAGAACTTTGATAAAAGCAAAAGCACATTAATGAAAGTACTTTCGTAAAAGTACTTTTATAAAAGTACTTTCATAGAAGTGCTTTTATTAAAGTACCTTTGTAAAAGTACTTCCATGTGTGTTTTTGTACAAGTACTTAAGTACTTTTGTAGAAGTGCCTTTGTAAAAATGCTTTCATAAAAGTACTTCTATAAAAGTACTTTTGTAAAAGTTCTTTCATAAAAGTGCTTTTATAAAAGTACTTTCATAAAAATGTTTTCGTAAAAATGCTTTTACAAAAGTACTTCCACAAAAGTGCTTTCGTAAAAGTACTTTTATAAAAGGACTTCCATAAAAGTGCTTTAATAAAAGTACTTCCATAAAAGTTCTTTTGTAAAAGTGCTTTCCTGTAAAAGTGCTTTCGTAAGTGTTTTTATAAAACTGCTTCTGTAAAAGTGCTTTCATAAAAGCACTTTTTTGAAAATGCTTTCGTAAAAGTATTTTTGTAAAGTGCTTTTGTAAAAGTACTTTTCATTAAATTACTTTCATAAAAGTGATTGTCTAAAAGTACTTTCATAAAAGTGATTTTATGCCAGATTCAGCTTTGATCGGTTTCAAAGTGAACAAGGGTTTGGCCTCATGATCGGATTATTAGAAATTTGGTTTAGTTTTAATTCAGACCAATAAGAATGTGGACCAGTTTATTTTGGATTGACCCAATCCAATAATTATATGGACCATCCAAATCCGATTTGATAAGGTTTGGATCGGATTGGATCCAACCCAAAACCGGCTAATTGACACCCCTAGTCCTACTCAAGTAGTAGGGCCTCTGTTAATAGCTTCAAGAATACAAAGCAATGGCCTAAAAGATTAGAAAAATCTTATAAGAACACAAAGTAGCATTGTGTTTGTTAATAGTCAACATTGTCTCTCATCACTAAAATTTTTATTTGCTAAAGGCCATATATGAAAAAGGAAAAAAAAAAGAAAAATGATAAATTTATAGCTACTCTGGTTCAATCTAAAGGAATAAGACAATGAATAATGTCTTCTTCCAAATGATTGTTTTAGTTTTTTTTTTAACGTTGTAAATCACACATGTTGTCACATGATACAAATAACTAATGGGCAACTAATAGTGGGGACTAAACTAGCAGTTTTCAAGAGTTCAAATATTATAGTGGCACATTTTCGGGTACTAAAGTGAGACTACCTCCAAAGTACAAGTTACAAATTAGGATTGGCAATTTTGACCCACACAACCCACCCACTTTAAATCCTACTTGATGGGGTCGGGCCATACTCTAGCCTAGTTGACTTGCTACATTGGAGCTGACAAGGCAGAAGATCTGACCATATTAGTAGTTCAAAGCACCATTGTATGGTAAAGGCAATATCCATGAAATGAACTAAAGACCCCAAACAAACAGGGGCACATGGTGGACAATGAGCCCTTTACATCCCCCCACAATAGAGAGCACGAAATCACCCTGGAACCTCGAGCAGGGAATGCCCCGGTGCACCGCATGCATCCTGAGAAGCAAGGGGCACCACAACGCTGCCCCCAAGTATTTAAGGGCACTCCACTCAAAGTATGGTCCCTTCTCCTTCTAGTCTTAGAACTCTAGACCTCTTGATCTTGCTCTTACTCTTTAGCCCTCCTCAGCTAAGACCAGCTCTTCCTTAGTAGCTTAGCCTAGTTGACCTCCTCTCCTCTGCCTACTGGCTTGAGTGTTGAACTACTCCTCCTTGGGGAATCACCTTGAGACCTTTGACTTCAGCTTTTTCCAACCCATCAGACTCTCGCCAACATGTCTTACATAGCTAGTCCCACACAACTTATCCACTACAACACATTTTAACTTGATCCCTTGAACCCAATAGAACTTTTTATCTGAAGCTTGTCCACCTTAGTTCAAACAACATCAGATTGGCGTTGTCTATGGAAATTGGCACAAAAGCCATCTATCTTTTCTCCCTTATAAACCAATGGCAATGCCTCCAAAGAATGTCTCTAAACACTCCAACACTCGCTCCCCTTCCAAGGGATCTCACTCTAGTTGGGTCTCTCCGCCTAATGGAGCCCAAGAGCAATTTGATTCCTTGTGACAACAAGTTGAATGCCTTGTCACCAACATACAGGCTCTAGGGCAGTGCATCCCAACATCACTTGTTGTCCTCACCAAGGTTCAAAGTATCGATAATGGTTGATATGTCGATATCGGTCCTTTTCTTTAGCTTTTAGTTGTTTTTTTTTTTCGATTTTGGTTTAGAGGGGACGGTTTAAGTCTCGACTACCCTCTAAACTAGGCCCTAGCTCGATACAACCCCTATAGGGGTGTATCGGGAAGGACCCGATACGATATGTATCGGCCAATACGGGCTGATACATAACAATTTTTTAAACCTTGGTCCCCACAGTTTATCTACCCAACCAAGATGATTAGCCCCCCGAGGATGATCCTCCTATCAAGGACTCCAAAGGGCACAACGAAGACCCTATGAAAATGAGAACAAGCGATACCCTTCCCCTCGAAATTTTGGCTCCAACACCTAGGACCAAGCCCAA
Organism: Nelumbo nucifera; assembly: GCF_000365185.1. The sequence continues at coordinate 1,318,498 of NW_010729182.1, forward strand.
AATGCTCCTTCTCGAGGTGCCCAACACTTTGAAACGTGCATCTCAATCAAGGAGCTCCTAGGACCCTAGCTAGGGACACTAGTGCCTATAGCAGCTTTACTACTTGCACTCAAAGTCAAGCTCGGTAAAGGACAATTGAGCTCCCCCTAAGTTGACCAAATGGGCAAACATTGGCAACGAGATACAAGATATACATGAGCACTTGAATGAGCTCGAGAGGAGCCACCTCAACCATCACGTGCCTTCCATAAAAGCTCTAGCCAGTAAAGAGCTTGTCTTTGTGCAGGAGATAATGACGAGCTCCCTCCACTAGGATTCAAGCCGTTGTAGTACAAAATGTACAATAGCACCACAGACTATGTAGACCATTTGGAGGGGTTTAAAGTAACCATGCTCCTACAAGGGGATTCAGATGCATTGATGTGAAAAGAGTTCATCTCCACCTTCAAGAAAGTAGCTTAATAGTGGTACTCTACATTGTCTCAGTCCACAACCACATGTGGCCAGTTCGAGGTCCTATTACCAACACAATTCATGCAACTGAGATAGAGGGATGATGAATTCCTCATAGAATTATTGGCAAGGTTTAATGCCAAATCCATCCCGGTTCAAAATCTGCCTTAGTCAATGGTCGTAACCACCCTAATGCACGGCCTACGGTCCTTCCTTGAGAAGACAGCGCCCAAAAATATGACCAAGCTCCACACCTAGGCTTAGAAATACATGAATGCAGAAGAAGCACAAACACACTACCAGGAGGTTGAGGAAGGATGACATGATTTGGAACATAAAGAGCACGATACCCATCGCTTCAATCACTAATGGAAGAGGTTAGACTATCACAGAGATCGCAAACTAAGGATCCATCTTTGACCTTTAGAAACTTCACCCCCCCCCCCCTCAATGTTTTGCGGACTGAGATCCTAATGTAGATCCACAAATTCGTTCGATGCCCAAAGAGGCTGAAATCTAGGGCCTAGAGACTCCATGGGTGTGTCCTCTGGTCTTTCCTCAATGTCATCAATGTCTATGTGGACAACCTCTAAGGCCACCCACTCAGCTAATAAATCCCTAGCCTACAACTTCTGGTAAACCATTTCCTTTACTCAAGCCTTCATTCGTTCATCTAAGTCTCCTCCTTGACATCATCGATGCTCGTTTTCCACTCGGAGGTGAAAGGCCACCCTCCTTCAATTGCAATGAAAAAGAATTTCCTTTTACACTACAATACTTTCGAGGGGAAGTCGCCTAACAACTTAAGACTAAAGCAATAGATTAGATAAAAGAAGCCACTCTCACTAGACAAGTTCTTTATTTGGCAAAGACCAATGAAAGTTTTGATGTTCAGTGGAAGGTCGAACCGATGGCAAGCCGATATGGTGTCAATTAGAGTCCTTACAAAGTTTGGGTGGAGCTGCCCAATGGTTATATCTTTGTAGTTGAGGTCCTCGGGGATAAATAGGTGACAAGGAAACCTAAGGTCAACGACCAAAGCCTACTCAAAAACGTAGACCTTGTTCTCATCATGGTCCCAAGGATGTAAGTCGGAACCCTGGAAGACAACAGTGAACTCCTTGGGAATTTGGTACCACTGCATGATCTACTAGAGGTTGGTGGGAGTTAGCGAGTTAGGCCAAACTTGAACTTCTCCCAAGAACTCAAGGCCCCTTTATGGGAACCTCAACACTCGTAGACCAGTGACCCCTCCTTGGTCTAGGTGCCAACTCGCTCCTCACCCTCAAAACATGGAAACCAACATAATTGAAGGAAAGAATAAAGGAGGCAATGAAGAGGACTCACCTAAAGAAAGCTAAAGGACCTAACCGATTTGGCTCGACTCTTTCGGTCACACTTCGAGCTCACTGACCTCTCTCTACAATGTACACCGCAAATGACATGTGAAAATGAACCCCCCCAGCTCCACTACAAAAGTTTAGGATCATCAACGATTGAGATCGATTCAATCCGATGGTTGTGGAGGGTGCGACGGTTTGCCTCCCAAGGTCTAAATTCAGTTTAGAACATTTTTGGTGTCTGTAACAGATAATTTTCACGTAAAGTCCGTGCGTACATGCCACATGACCTATTAAATGGTTCCAAACCAATGAACCCAACCACTGTGAATTTGTGACTAGATGAGAACTTGACTTCAAAGCGTTTGACAAGGACCGCATCCAACCAAACTACTTCCATCACTCGAGTTGTTCACCTCGAGCTCGGAAGTGGGGGCAATTGATGAGAAAAGATCTACACCTCTAATCATAACCTGCCATGTAGTAGCCCGAAACCATTTTATGAAACCTTAGAAACACATGTGGCAGGAATCCGCTTTTATGCTCCTTAGCATATTGGCTTATGCGATCATGAACGAACTCTAACCTCTCTTAAGAGCACATCGACAAACTAGCTTATGGGCCTAGAGCACATGACCACTTTGACTACATTCCACACCCGACCTACGTCTGACATGGGCAACCTGTAACCTCAGGGACCTCTTCAACCTCAGCATGCCTCTAACTCATGTGGTGTGTCTTTCCTCTTGTCCATTTGCATCGGGCAGCGGCCCCAACACACACAAATACAACGCCCATCTAGCAACGATAAGCCCAGCTCCCTTTGCTTTGCAGGGGACCAGATAAGGACAATAGCGGCACCATTCAGGCGTATCCTATAAGCAACAAACAAATGAACACCAATGTCCTGAACGTGTCGAACACGCTATAACAGAGCTTCGAGGTCTATATAAGGGTGACCCTTCACTCTTAAAACAATCACTTATTGGCACACATACTCTTGCTCTGATTTTCTACGCGATTGCTCTCTACCACCTCGTCAACTCGATACCAAGGTTTAAAGTATCGACACATATCGACCCATATCGGTTGATACGTATCATTTCAAGAGCTCCCTGATACACCCCTATAGGGGCTATATCATGGTACCGATATGGCCCCCTAAACCGGTTTTGAAAAAAATATATATAAAACAAAGTACCGATATGGCCTGATACACCCCTACCAGCGTATATGACGTATTGAAATTTTGAACCTTGCTCGATACTCACTTGGACATCCCCTTGGGCCCTCTAACATTATTTGTCTTGTAAATCCAGCATCTAACCAGTTGTATAAGTCAAGTTGTCAACTATCATTGCTAGCAGGGACTCAATGCATTTTGATCATCATCAACGTCCAATTAGGCTACTAATCTATTCTCTACAATTCATGGTTTATTGGAAAGTAGGAGTAAGCTACGAGTCCTCGTCATTCCCATTTTAAGGAAACCAATAAATTAAGTTTGAAACATATTGATTATCTATGAAAGTGAGAGGGAATAAAAAATCATATATTGCTTATCCATCCATCCACCAACATTATAAAGCATTAAAGTCCTTTGCTTAGAGTTTAAGCCATTCAAAATTCCTTTTCTGAACTCTAAACTGTGGTATCACAATATTCAAGATTTTTGTTCCCTTTAAATAATAATGTTCATATATTTCTATTTCTTTGCATATTTTTTTGGGTAGGAAATTTTTGCAATGGGATTGGAGAGGGTGAAGGCCTAACTAAATCCCAAGTAAAACAGGAACTACTAACAACTGGAACCTCCACATTGTACAACAAAAAGAGTTTTTTTAAGACAAGTATAATAAAAAGAGTTAATATTGAAACAAAACTGAAGATAAATGAATGACTGACACCAAGTTTGAGCTGCATTGAGACACTGCCATTCCCACAGAGCTACTACTGTTCAACTTATGACCCGGATACAAGATGGGTAACTGTTTTTCCTTATATGGTGATTTTTTGTACTAAAAAATAAAATCAATTCCACCAAAACACAAATTTACGCATAATAGCAATCATCTCCTTGTTATAGCCTTCATAATAACCCTGGTTTTCACTATTTTAAGCAAAAAAATGATCATAAATGAAAATATGGTAGGCATTTATACCATGGCCATCCCTACCTTACATATAAAGGGAATTCTTACCTATTGCAATGAAATGGGCCAATTTTTCTTGTCAAAAAGAATTATATATCAGCATATTGGTACGTAGTTGGGGGAGAAAGTTAGACCTTACATTTTTCTTTTTAGGTAACATAGAGCTCTCTAAGATGTTTTATTATATCAAAAGTTATACTTGATGTATGAATCACTGTTTTTCTTCTACAAGGAGATGGGCAAAAGATTGTATTTTTCTTATTGAATCTTCCTTGGTGACAACTTGGCATATACATTGGAACTCGTTTTCATTCTATCTATTCATTCATTATACAGGTAACTATGTTGCTCATTTACTAGCTAGCAAGGCTTGAAATATTTGTGGACTAAATACCTAGTCTCTTGCACTAGACTTTTTCTTACTTATGTTGTTGCCAAATCTAGAGTCAAGGTCAAAGGTCCCACTTGCAAGGAGTCAAAAGACATCATAGTCCTTGGGATGTGGTCCTAGGGTTGAGGACTCCAAAGGTCAAGTTATCCGAAGGCTTTGGCAAACTGAGGTCATAGAAAGCAAGAGTAATTCGGGTGAATAAGTATGCATAAGAGAGGTACCTGAGGCCATGGAGACCCTTTTATAGCTAGAGTCAACTAGGAGCCCAACATAGTGGGCAAGATGTCATAGCCCCGCACGTCAGGGGCCATGATTGTGGTAGTTAATGGAGCGAGATCCCCACGGCCGAGCGTTACCTTGCAATTAATGCATAGGGGGAGCTTAAACAAGATCATAACATCTTCAATTAATGTCATTGCATTGATGGCCAATTTAAAATGATGATGATACCCTTGGTCAAGGTTGTGATGATGAGAATACCCTTCAGATATGTCATATGTCATCCATTCATGGAGCAATCAATTATACCCATATCACTTGCCCCCCCCCCCTCTCGATGTTGAGGTCTAGTTAGACGCGTAGGCCTCAGTGTCAATTGGTTGCATTTGTAGGACGGGACAATTGCTTCTATTGGTCTGACCCAACGAGTGAAGATCAACAGGGCCCAGACCCATTGACATCGCTTTGGTTTTTTGAGGTTTTCCACGTAGTGGTTGTAGGTGAGGTTAATTGGGTTGAGGCAATAGTAACTACTAGATACAATGAATCTAGGCAATTCTTTTACTTGTAAAATGGAGAGAAGGGAGGGGAGGCCCATCATTTGCAATTGTGTTACTGCTTGGAGCTCCCACACCACTTCAACCAGTTTTTCCTTTTGTTATCTTCCAGTTTTTGTTTTCCTTCACTTAGGTAAAATCTCACCCCTTGGCATGCCTAGTTCAAACTCTACTTGTAAGTCTTATGACCTTCCCGACATAACCCAACCTATTGAATCCAATTATTCCAACTCCTATGAATCCATCTCCAATTCCAAGAGCTCCTCTCGGCCTCTAGAAGTAGAGGTCCTACATAGGAGGGTTGCAACTCACAGGGTCGGGCATGGCCAATCTTCAAAGTCATCTGTGGAGGAAAGTACCAAGTCGACGAGGTCAAGGTCTCTCAGGGATCAGTCGAAGAAGAGACCAAGGGGGAGGATGATGAAGGCCGAAGGGAGGAGTTAGGCCTTCTAGTTCAAAGTATGATAGTGTTCTCCATTGGACGGATATAGAGAAGCTCTCAGAGAAGTATCACATCCCCAAGGTCTATAGGGGCAAAGTTCCTCTTACGAGCGATAAGCCTGGGTTGTGCATGGAGGGCAAGCTCTGTATCCATGAGCACTACAAGTAGTTTGGGCTTCGGTTCCCTCAGCATCCCCTCATCCTAGAAATCTTGAACCACTATGGGTCTCCCTTAGCGAGCTTGTCCCAAATGTTCTACTGATGGTGAACCACTTCCAAAACTAGTTTGCATTGAGGAAGCATCCAACTAGAAATAGATTGTGGTACTTCTAGAGCCAATGGGGGAAGATGGTGGACAACCAGTCATTCGTGCACCACTAGAAGAGAAAGTTCTTCATAAAGTGTCCCAAAGGCCGGTCCTTAAGATCCAAATGGGGGAACCCGAACATTGTGGTTGAAAGGATAAAGCTGCCTTGCTCCAAGGAGGGAGTCTTGCGGAACTATCTCAGGTTAAAAGGAAAGATCAAAGTTGAACCCTTAGCACAGGAGGAAGCCGTGGTGAGGGCCAGCCTTAGCAATAACCCCCTCAATAGGGACAATCCCATTGTTCGTTGTTGAGTGAAATTTTGTTTGACTTTTGCTAACTTAGTGTTTTTACTTATGCAAACATGGAAATGTCATAGAAGTTGTTGCTTGTCGATTCCACCGAAAAAGGTTGCTACTGAGAAGGTGAAGGTCACCAAGAAGGGGACTGCTATTGAATGCCTACATAAGAGAGCTAGGGACGAGGCCTTGAGGAGGAGGGTAGAAGTCAAAGCTGCCCAGAAGAGAAATGTTAAGGGAGGAAGAGATGATAGGCCCATAAAGAGGATGGCTCTGAAGGGGCGCCGAGAGGAAAGGCCTTTTTCCACTCTAGGTCATAGTTGATGGTGCATCCCACCCCGACCATGTCACCTCAGGACCACAAGTCATTGAACCGTTGGGCCATTTACTACACCTCTTGGAATGTGAGGGAAGGTGATAGTTTGTCAAAGGAGGGTGTCAGTCGCCAGCTTACTATGGGCATCATTCTCCCTTGGGATTGGCAGATGTAGACCGAAGAAATGCTTCTTATTGTCTAGGAGATGTTCTTGGACAAGTGGCTAATGTGAGTACTCGATTCTCATGCATTGGTTATTTGTCTACTAGCGTCTTTATTTCTAACTTGTTTATGTCGTAAATGGCTTTGGTCTCTATAGGGCTCTATTAAAAGATTAAGTTCCAAGTCCAAACGTTAAGGCAGGTGCGGGCCGATGCAGAGCGCTACAAGTGTGAGGCTGTTGAAGCCAAGGTGAAGCTACAAGAGAAGCTATAGGCAAAACTAAAGGAAGTTGAGGTCATGTTGCGAAAGGCTGAGGAGCAACGTAAGTAGTCCAAGGGTGACGCCACATCAAAGAACAATCTCGTCAGGGAGTTCAAGGCAGTAGTGAAATCCTTGGAGTGAAAGCTTGAGGGGCTCGACTTCTACCAACTTGGTAAAGTAGTCAATTGCAACAATAAGGTGTTTCCTCTGACTCGTTGCAAGAGAAAAAGGGCCGAGGATGTCTATTTCCCACTTGGCAAAGGGTCAGGGGATGCTAAGGGACGAGAGCATCATGGTAGGCCAATGGGGTATGTTGGAATGTCCCTGGCATCAATCACAATTTTGAAGTAATAGAGTTGTGTCTTCCTTCATGGAGGGCTACAAATATCCCTATCTGAGTGCTTTCTATAATAAAGCCCTGCCCCCTAGATGATTGCCGCAGAGGCCATTGTGTATCTGCTTGAGGACATAGTTTACCTCGTCTGGACATTGGCATCTAAGGTAGAGCAATGTAAAGGATTTTCTATAGAGCTTGTCCTCTAATAGTGTATACTGGACCGATTGGTATATGACCATTCTAGGCTTCATTCTTGTCATCGGGTTGTTGTTTGTATCATAGGTAGCTGAGGATTGGATTTATCCAGCAAGGCTCCTCCAATATTGGATATACCAAATTCTCCTCAATGCTCAGGCGAGCCAGTTCTTCTACATGAACAGTGTGGCCGAGGTCTGACACTGAGGAGCTGGTGAACTTGGAATAGGCATTGGCTTAGGCATTCTCTAATTGGAGCACTTGGTGTTGTGCGAAGTGTTGCAATAGTCCAATTAGTTCTTGAACTTTGCTTAGATGCTTGCCTATGGTGGGTAATTTGGTCTCATACCACCTGGTCAATAACTAGCTATGAATCATTGAAGGCCTTGACTTGTTCTACCCCAAGATTTTTGGCTAAGTGAAGACTAGAAAGTAAGACTTTGTACTCGACTTCGTTATTCGAGGCAAGGAAATTGAGGGTAGCTTTGTAACTTCCAAGGTGATGAGGCCGAAGGTCCTACCTACAAGGAGTCAAAAGATGTTTGAGTCCCCAAGATGTGGTTCCAGGGGCGAGGGCTCCAGTAGTTAAGTTAGTCGAGGGCTTTGGCAAGGCCGAGGTCACGAAAAGTAAGAGCAATTCGAGTGAATAAGTATGTGTAAAAGAGGTACCTAAGGCCATGGAGTCCCTTTTATAGTCAGATTTTCCCGGGAGCCCAATGTAGTGGGTGTAGTGTAATGGCTCCACACATTGGGGGCCATGATTGTGGAAATTAGTGAAGCGAGATCCCCGCAGTCGAGTGTTACATTGCCATTAATGCACAGGAGGAGCTCAGTTGAGGTCATAACTTCTGCAATTAATACCATTACATTGATGACCAATTTGAAATGATGATGATGCCCTTAGTCGAGGTTGAGATGACGAGAATACTCTTTGGATATGCCATGTATCATCCGCTAGTGGAGTAGTCAATTATACCCATATCAACTTATATTGTCAAAAAATTTGATGCAATGAATCTGCAATTGGGTTTCTTTGTTGGATTCTTGGTTTTGGAAGCAAAATTCAAATTACAAGATTTTTAACTCCCTCCCTTTTGTTTTGCTTTGTTTTTATTGGCTTTTATTTTTTGTCCTCTTATAACCTCTTGAAAACATGTGAAAGACCTCTTGTCCCACATTGCTTGGGTAAAGAGTTAGACTTGAGTATATTATTAGACTTACTTTAGCTCTCTATTAGTGGGGACCCATAGGAGGAGAAACACTATACAACATTCACATGCTTGTGACGGGGTTGGGCGTACTTTTCACACAGGTGAGTGTCGATCCAAGCTGGGCTGGGGTGTGGGCATGCGTGTGCATGTGTATTCATGCGTCACACCATAACATCCTTTTTAATTAATTGTTTGGTTTCTTAACAAATTTGACCATCTAAATTTGAATTTTATTTTTAGACATGTCTTTTGGGGTCTCTTCAATTTGTTTCTATGTGTGTCTCTTCAAATAGGTACCTTGCACACTATTCTGGAAAGACATACCCTGAAAGGACACATCTGTGATCAGGTGATTAAAAGCACTCTATAAGTTGAGTGTTGGTCAACCTAGTGGCATAGAACAAGAACACACCACTCTCTCTCCATTGTCCATCGTCTGTCAAGTATCCAAGCATCTTCCATTGGAGATTCGCAAAGGTCTAGCAAGTGAGTGCACATCTACCAGAAGCCTATGGGCTGTTTCATCTTGGAAACCGATTTGCGATCACCTAACTACACCATAAGGGGCAAATGCGATTTTAAGGAGAATGACCAAGTGGCATGACTCAACCCATTTCATACTTTAATTTCCCTATCTATTTCCAACTTTCAGCATCGGTTTTGAACACTACTGTACTTTGTGTTTGGAAAAACGTAAAACAACAAGTTCCATCCCTTTCTGATTACTATTTTTACAACATTCTTAAAAAAGAAGAAGAAGAAGAAGAATAAAAGGTATGAATCAATTTTAATAAAAAGGAAGTCAAATTAATTTTTCGAGATGGTATGATTTAGGAAAAAAGTTATAGGCTTACATTTGCTTTTCTAAATACTAAATGACTATTTTGTGAGCATTTAATTGCCCATCTTCTCAATAAGTATTTCTAGAGGAAAAGTAATCACTTTAAATGGTGTGTGTTTATTGATAATAACCAACATTTATAATTGTACTTTATTAAATGCATCTACAAAAAGTGGTTTTATTAAAATACAAATATTTATAAAATAAAACATGAGTTAATCTCTTAAAAGAAATAAAAAAAATAACTTAAATTTACAATAGTGATCGCATACTACATACGAGGTGGTCATTATCTAATTGGAAAAACAAAACCCAAGGTGGAATTGAAAAAATGATAAAAAGGAATTAAAGAATGTCAAAAAACCAAATCTTAAATAATCATCTTTTGAAAACTTTAGCTTATGCCAATGTAAGTGGTAAGATTTGTTGGCTTGATTGAGATTTCTGCCAAAGGAGATTTTATTGTCTCAAACAAAAATTTGTAATTCATCACTCTATGTTGTGTATATGATTTCTGTCATATCAACAATAGTATTATGAATTGAATCATGGTTCAAAATGTCATTTAGCATTGGATTTATGACACTTAAATTGGTCAAAACAAGGTTTTGTTGGGGTTATGTCATCAATAAAAAGTTGATAATTGAAATGTACTAGGTTAAATGCACATCATTAAACTTAAACCCTTATGACTTGGATTTATAAACTTACTAAACAAGGAGTCATTTGATAACATATAGATGAACTGACTGAACATACTTATGGTTTACCTTTTGTAGAAAAAATATTTATATAATGAATTTGGAATAAAGTAGTAAAATCAATATACCATTCAACAATTAAGCATTGCTTATTCACCTGTGCTGCATTTGGTTGCGAAGAAAATAAGAGAAAAGAAAGGAAAAATCATTCATGGAAGATATTGCATTAAACAAAACCAAATGGAAAAACAGGATTTATGTAACAAAGGCCATATAGTTGGGATTGGGATAAGGCTTAGATATGATGATGATGGTGCTGGTGGTGGTGGTGGTGATGATGATGATGATGATGACTTTTTATGGAAAATGACTTATTTGACCCTCCCTCGCTTCGTAAGTGTACCTTAGGCTCGTTTTGGAAGGAATATAAATACAAATATGAGAGTGCAAAACTTTGTACTTTTTATAATTTTGTATGTATTTGCACTGTGCATATTTGGCTCAGTTTGAAAACAGTAAAAATGCAAGTATATGCAATACAAATACATACAATATATAAGGTTTTGCACTCTACATATTTACATTTGTATTCCTTCCAAACTAAATCTTTGTATTTATACTCTGTCTAAATTGAGACTTGGTAACAAACTAAACGTTAAAGAGATAACGAATAACGTCTTCATATTTGTTGAGGCAAAGAGGTAAAGTTCACTTGCAAAGTTGTGTTCTTCACTTAATTCACAAGATACAGACCTATCTCTCTCTCTCTCTCTCTATTGTTATATTTGAAAGTTCTATTCCTTAGGCTCCGTTTGTTTGCGATACAAATGCCGAATCGGGGTATTTATGTACCTTGGTTCGCATTTGTGAGTGTTTGTTTGAAACATAAAAAGTAATGATTATCAGAGCAAAAATGTATTTTCTGACAATTTTGTACTCTGAGAAGAGAGCATTACTGTACCTATTTTTTTGATACAATTTTGTGTTCTTTTGATAATTAACTTTTTTACCAAGGTTAATGCATTGGAGTATAAGATAGTTGGAGCATTTAATGATGGGCCCACACTTTTGCACGATTTCAAACAAACAAGATGAATGCAAAAACGGTTTAAAATGTGAACCATGTTTGCATTCATGAACTGAAAAATGGGTAAATATGTAGTGTACATATTTGCATTTGCATTGCAACCAAACGCAGCCTTAGCTTCTTATTTTGTCCTCTCATTGTTTTGTACTTTTGGCTTAGTTTGAAAAGAATACAAATACAAATGTATACAAAATACGAGATTTTGCACTTTACACATTTGTTTTGTATTCCTTACAAATTGAACCTTTATTTCATTAGGCTCAATTTGAAAGGAGCACAACTACAAATATGTAGAGTGCAAAACTTTGTATTTTGTATTAAACTGTGATTAATGCTATATGAAACTGCACTATCTAAAATATAAAATTGGAATTAAGGCTCAGTTTGGAAGGAGTACAACTACAAATATGTAGAGTGCAAAATTTTGTATCTTGTATGTATTTGCATAGTACATATTTGTATTTGTACTCTTTCCAAACTGAGGCTTAGGTTGTGTTTGGAAACAATGCAAATATGTAATGTAAAGTGGCTCATATAAATTGCAAAGTTGGGTTAGTTTTGCACCGACAAATTTACCTTCTTACAAACAGACTTTTAGTTGTAATGGATGTAAACACAAATTCCAATAAAGCATATGCCTTTTTTTATCAAAAGCCCACTTGAATGCAAATTTACTTCTTCTTTATTGATGTTTTTTTACATCTTATTATCAATGTAAATATGCATTGAAAAATGTGTTTTCTGTCATTTATCAATGCATAAATGTAATGTTGCCAAATACAGGCAAAAGTGAACCAAAATGCAAATCTACCCTGAACTGGGATTTACACTCCATTTGCATCATTTCCAAATGCAACCTTAATTCCAATTTTTTTATTTTAGATAATGCAATTTCATATAGCATTAATCACAGTTATAGTTATGACACATAACAACTAAGTTTGCAGTCCAAAAAAGCATTATATTATCGAATTGTGTTTCAATAAGCTCAATTTGGAAGGAGTATAAATACAAAAATGTGCAATACAAATACATACAAAATAATACAAAATGGAGTTGGGATCTCTTGCACTCCCCTTAGTGTGAGATGGACGAAAGCATTATATGACTGGTTGCCCCACCCGTTATTTGCTTTTTTGTCATTTTTAATGTACAAATTAAAATTAAATTTAAAAACTGGTTTTACTGCCCAATTAGACAAAGAAGACAAATGAAATAGGGAAAAACATTGAAGAGAATGCCCTAGCTATTTCTTCTTCAGGCAAGTTAGCACAGAGTCCCTTTGTTCTTCTGTGAGAAAGTAGATTGGTGACTTGAACTATAAGTTTTGTGAAACATACACAATTCCAATAAAATGAGAAGCCGTGATCTAAAGGAATGGGACCATCAACAAGTATCCCATGAACAAAATCAGAGAATATTTTTTCAATGGTTTAGAACGTCTCCACTATTTAGGACATAAGATGTAGAAGATCACGAAAAGCTCGAGCAAGCTAGGTGCTTTAAAAGCGTGCTATCTTAGGGGTCATTTAGCAAATCTTTTCGGAAAGATTTTCTGGTAGCTTTGATAGTCAAAAGACGTATTGAGCTTTTTGCATTAAGATTTGAGCAGCCTAAAGCATGTTTGGTTGAGGTGTGTCTTTCTATGCAAAGACGAATAGAAAAAAAAAGAAAAACGCAAAAGCTTCATTTGGAGCTTCTCGAAAATGGTCTGATTTGGGCTTCTCGTGTCTTTTCGGCGCGTCAGCTTTTGGCGACTAGATTTGCCGCAAACCAAACTAGAAAAGATCGAATCGCAATTTACTGGCCTTGTAAATAGCCGATAGACCTCATGAAAAGACATGCCAAACGGGGCCTTTTAATCTCATAGGTGTTGTGCTTCAATGGACAAGGTGATTTAATGAATTTCTCTACAACCTTGTAACTTTCTTGACAAAATAGGTTAGGGGTGCTCATGGCCGGTTAACCGAGTGTGGGCTAATTTTTGAAACTGAACCGGACCAAAACCGAACCAAAGCCGATCGATTAACCGGTTGAACGGTTCAGTTAACCGTCAATTCAGTTTGTCGGTTTTTCAATTTTTTATTATTTACAATATTTATTATAGAAAAATATATAAATATATAATAAAATACTAGAAATATATATATATATAATATTATATTTTAAATAGTAAATAATATATTATATATTTATATATAATGCATATTTATTAATTTATAATGTATAGAAAATATATAATATATATAAATACACATAAAATATATACTAGTTGGCTCGGTTAATCGCTTGTTTTCTATTTTGATTAACCAAAACCGAACCGGTACCTTTGGTTTTTAAAATATTGAACCAAAACCGAACCGACCGGTTTAATTAACCAAATTTTTTGTTTGGTTTCGATCGGTTCGATTTTTTGATTTTTTTTTTGCTCACCCCTAAAATAGGCAATATAAGGTGCTTCCTTTCCTGATTGGTGGTACTACAATCAGTGATACAACAGAATTCTCTCCAGTTTCTTTCACATTTCTCTGCAGAAGTACTAATCACCATGACTGAATCGAAAAAGCTAGGTCGAGCCATAGACATGAGATATTAAACATTTCTGGCTCTAAAGTTTTACATGTGGTGATTGTGAAAAAATAAGAGCATAACATATCTATCGACTAAATGAGATCTGACGATCAAAGGGCTAGGGTTTTCTATTTAATGGTTTTCCATTTTTCCTCTTCATCGACACAAACTGGCCAACTGGGCATTCAAACCTGTTTTGTTTCATTTTTTTTATTTTTATTTTTTTTTTACATTTGAAAAATGAGAAAGAGGGCATAACGGAAGAAGAAGAATTGCACATTGGAGAAGTTCGATTTAAAACTGAAGAAGAATAGCATCTTTCTTTTTGATTTTTTTTTCCATTATTGGCAAATTCTTTGCTGACAATTAAAGACACTGATTGTCAAAAAGTTGCTCAGTGCATGTGTATTGCGGAATAAAGTGGTTTTTTCCAAACTTCCCAATTACTGAGTCTTTATTTCTTTAATTTATCTTCCTCTTTCTTTGTCTCACAGATCAGGCTTGTCTAGCTTTTGAATAATGTATATGAAGTCCTAGCTTTTGAATAATGTAGGTTTTAAAGTCCTTAAATTATCATCCATGCCAATCCTTTTACAAATTAAATTTCAGTCGAACGACCCTAAGAGTTATTATTTTCATGAAAGGGTCCAATGGAAAGAAAAGCAGGATTTTAAAATAAATGTTGTGTAGTCCTACAGTGGTAAAGCCGCTGGTCGGTAAAACCAATGACATCACAATTAGGTAATTTTGCCAAATTCACCAGGGGTGGAAATTCACATAGGGGCGGACCCGAGGGACCACTTACATAATTAATAGAATAGACCGATTTGCATACTCCCCCACTTCATTTCATCTATGTTTATTGAGGTGATGGGCCTGATGGCCTTCCCGGATCCCAGTTAGATGACGCGGTTTTAGAGGATTGGATGGGCAAGTCACTCGTTAACCGGTAAAAGTAGGATCCAAAGAGCATTCCGGTTTTTACTCCGGTCAAGTCTTAAAAAAAACTGCCTCTGAGTTCACGACAGAGTGGATTTGCGTCAAACCGAGCAAAATAGTCAGTTATTCGAGTTTGGTTCACAAGTAAGGTTCAAGATCTGTTCGAGATAGAAATTTGAGGTCGAGTTCAGCTTGAGTCAAAAGTTTGTAAGTTCGAGCTCGATTGTGAGTTAAATATTTTATGAAAATAAAAAATTATATATATAAAGTTTTTTATTTGATATTTAAAAATAAGATTTATAATAATTAGTTGTTATTATTATTTATAAAAATAAAAATATTTTATATATAACATTTTTATTTTATATATATTATTAATTTATATATGTAGAATATTTTTATATTAAAATTATATATATATATATATGTAGAAACTTGATTCAGCTCACGAGCCTCACGAACTGAACTTTAATTAGACTTTAGTTCGACTGCATTGGCAAATGAGCATGTAAATTGGATTCAAGATCAGCTCGAATTTCGATTTAAATTGAACCGAGCTGAGCTTTTCACAAATTAAGCTCAAATAACTTGTAAAAATCTCAGCTCGTGGCCACCCCTAACTATATTATTAAGATAAGGTTTGCAATGGAGCAACTTTACCATTGCCTACACTCTATTCTCTACAATTGAGAATACTAGAATAGTTCTAGAAGTATGTACAAAGTTCAAGGGTGTTTGTATGATTTCTATAATGCTTCCATAATCTCCTTGAATTCTCTTAAAGTGTCTTGGGACTTATGAAAGCATCTAGAGTGTTCTAAAAACCTATTCCAATAGCCTTCTTTATAGTAGCGTCGAGTCACATATCCCCAATCTCGGCATCTCGTAGCATCACGCTTTGCATGTGGCATCGTGTTTTGCATGTGGCAATTCCAAATGATGATAATGATAGTAAAAATGTATCCAAATTTTTCTAGAAAATTCATGTATTTTTTATATTTTTGTTTTTCATTATTAATCAGATACATATTGTAAAATCCAAATCCAATTACGTAAACACCTCACATTGGGCTAAAAAGTTTTGGGTATCATTAATAGGCCTACCAGCACTGGACTCTTCTTTATGTAATATTTTATCTTCTTAGTGTATCTTTTTTGTTTATTTATGAAAAAAGTCTAAAAGCTAAAGAAAGGGAATTGAATGAGGTGAAAAGTAGTACTTCAAATACATTTTAAACCTCACAATTAAATGGGGGTTAAATTAAAAAAATGGGTATTTTAGTTAAAAGAAAGTTTCACAATCTTATTCATATTTTTAATAGTAGTGTAAATATAGAATTATAGATGTGTTCAATTTTTTCTATATTTTTTTTATTTTTATGTGTAAAAATAATTTTGTTATGTATACTTATTTTTTTTGTTTAATATGATAAATATATGATATTATACATGTGCCCAAATGTTTTTTTGTAAAACTTATGTATTTTTTCATTTTTGTGTTTTTATATTTTATTAATTTTTATTATTTAATTATGACATTAAAGGTTGACACACTTGACCCAAAAGTTGAACTACTGATCTCCGCCAAATAGGAAAATAATTTCATTTGTGGTTAGTATTAGATTATGCATTTCATTTTCATCATCAATAATAATAATTCTTGTTTATTACACTTATTTTTTAATTTAATTAATAAAAATATCATAAATGTGTCTACTTTTTTCTACATCTTTGTAATTTTCTATATTTATTTCTATTAAAAAGTTTTATTATCTGACTATGAGTTCATGGGTTGATTAATTTAATACGAATGGTTGAATTGCTTGGATAAATATGGTTTTGTTTTTGAGTATGTTTTAAAATATATGGGTTTATATTGTTAAAAACATTGGACACCAATTTAATTATAGCATTTATTAGTGAAAAATAACTTAGATATATGATTTAATAAGAGACAATGAGAATTAATACCTTAAATATAAGACTTAATGAGAGGGGATTAAATGAGGTAAAAAGCATTAATTGAAATCATATTTTCAATTAGAGATGGACTAAATACACAAATGTGGGTGTTTTAATCAAGAAAAATTACACACCCCCATTGGTACTTTTTTATAATAGTATAGATTGTTATGGCTAAAATGGCCATTGTCTTATTTATCTAGGAAATAAAAGAACATGGGTAAAGGCACTTACCTGGGCTTACGCAAGTAAGTGCATTTACCTATATAATTAACTTACCAACAAGTGAATGGGACCTAAAAGTTATCCAATCCTTCACACAAATTGCCACAAGAATGAGGGTTGATGCAATGAAGAAACCAGCCAACCTCTACGACACCACATTGCCACTTGAGATCAAATTCAAGAGAGCTCTTTAGGGTTTTGCAGCTCTTCTTCATTTGTTCCTTATTGTTGTGTGTCTATTTGATTTCCAAAGCCAATAACATGGGATTTCTTCAATGTTCTCAGAGATTTTTGCCATTCCTTGTTTGATTTGTTTTTGTTTGTCTGTCTTTCTTTTCTTTTCTTTTCTTTTCTTTTTTTTCTTTTGGTTCAATGTTCATGCTAGGTTGTGAGACTTCAAGAGAGTTTGAAGTAGAAAATTTTCTTATCTAAATTAGAAATGTAAACCATATACCCTATTAGTAAGGCAATTTTGAGCTTCTAGATCAATTACTTAACATCCTTAATTGGTTCTTCCATTTCTGTTAGGCTTTTCCTGCACTTTTTACAATTTATATAATTTTTATATTTTTAAGCATTTTTTGTTGTTTTTCATTTTATATATCTATAGTGTCTATCATACTTTTCTGTATTTCTTGCATTTCTCTGTGTTTTATATATTTTTTTTTGTTTTTATGAATTTTTTGTTATTTTCATTCTTTATGTGTTTATGATTTTTGTTATGCTTTCCTTTATTTTTCATTTTTGTGTTTTTATAAATTTGGATTTTTTGATTTTTATGTAATTTATTCATGTATACATAGAATTAATGGATTGGATGAATTGAATTGGGTCAAAGCGGTTTGGATTGAATCCAACCTAATTAAATTTCTCCAAATGATCTCAGTGAATTGGGTTGAAACTCGACCCAAACTGAATCCATCCAAACCACCCAATTGCCACCCTAACCCGACCCAATCAAATGCGAGCCACCCAGTTGCAAACACGCCAGAAAACCGGCTGATGTGATGTTCTGTCTCTTTTCCAAGGCTGGTGTATTCACATTTCATTGTGAAATGGGTCGCATGTGGCGGTAGGTATCGGTAGCTGCAACGGCGTTCTAATATTTAATTGGGTTTTGCATTAACTTTTTTGTATTTGTAAGCGGTCTTCTGTCGGAAACTATTTTGGTCAACATTCGAAATTTACCTTTTAAAAAAAGGGAAAATTCCGTATCATAAATTTTAGGGGTTGTCTCGGGTCAGTCCCGACTCCTGTACTTTAAAACGTGTATATCCGAATTTTCAGAAATTTAAACAATTCTACCACATTCATATAAATCAATTTAAACAAAACTCGTTTGGTTTGTGAAATGATAAATTACTGATTATCGATGATCACGAAGAAATCAGTCTTGGTGGTATTCTTACTTCTTATCTATGATCAAGGCCCAAGGCCAATAAATTAGGGATGCAAGTTGGGCGGGTTGGCTGAGTTTAGGACTATAAATAAGTCGGATCAGATCTAATTCGAATCTGATACTGATCCATTAAGAAGCAGATTCGGATATCCCTCTTGATCCTAATAAATTGGATCGAATTGGAAAAGTTGATCTATTAACTTAACAGATTGAATTTGAATATTGGCTGATCCGATCCGTTAATTATGAAATATTATATATTATATACTATTTACATATTATATGTGTATATTCTATATATTATTTATATAATTATATATTTTATATTTTAATATATTATTATATTATATAATATAATATATTATTTATATTACATAATATAAATATAATTATATTCGAATCAGATATCCGATAATACATTAAAATTCGAATTCGAATCATACTTTTGAAAATCTGATGGATCCTTATTGGATTTAGATCAGTTGGATTTTCTTAATGGATTGGATCAGATATGTCCTTACCGAATCCGATTCAATTCGTTTGCAGCCCTAGTCGGATTTATGGTCAACCTGGGCCCAACCCAAAAATTAGGGCTTAAAACTTGAGCCCGGGCTGAGCCCGAGGTCAAGCCTGATTTTCCCAATCTAAACCCAGCTCGCACTGTAATTTGATGCACTCAAGTTGGGCTTAGGCTCGGGCTCAAGCCAGCTCAGGTTGGCCAATGAACCCACTCTAAAATTATACATATATATATATATATATATATGTATATATATATATATATATATATATATACAAAATATGCTTGTAAGTAGATAAATATATATTCAAATATGTATGCAAAATTAACATAAATATACATATATGTATAATCGGGGCCGGGTCCAAGCTACCTAAGAGATAGGCCTAGGCCCGGCCTGAAAAATAAAAAACTCAATTTCTTGAACTCAATCCTAGTTCAAGGACCAAAAATCCAAGCTCATCCGTGTAAATTTTCAAGTTAGGGCGGAGCCAGGTTCATTTGTAAGTCTTTCTTGTAAAATTTCCCCCTCCCCTACTCTAATTACCCCCTCCCCCCTCTTTTCCAATCAACTTTAGATTTTGACCCTCATAAAAATATCCTATCTCCGCCTCTGGTTCGGCCAGTTCGGGTACGAGTTGGACCCGCCCAAAATTACACCCCTACAACAAATGTCCAAATTGTTCATCATCGATCCCTGGGAAGTTACATTCCATCTACCGGTTTTCAGCCTTTTATTGATGTAAGGAAAGAAGGAGAGAGAGAGACCAACAACCAAATATCATGTAGGTTTGGGAAATCGTCAGCAGCAGCGACGGTGGTCCCTTTGATCTTTTGCAGCAGTGCTTCCTCTGATCTTCCACCGTTCCTATGTACCAGTTACGCCTTTTGATTGATTAAATCAAATTAAATAACTAATTAATGACGTTCAACACTGATTTTGCTCCGAATAATGAGAAAAGCGCTTTTGCTCTTCTCAAATGGGTTTACGTTAATTTCTCAGACCTGCCAAGAATTTAAGACTTCGTTGATGGAGATGAGAAAAAGAGAATACTTCAAAAATATTTTCTTTTTTTTTATATTTGTTCCGAGGGAAAGAGGGGATGGAGTGAGAAAAAGGTGGGATGCGAGATCCCAAAATCGAGGATTCAGGGTTGCACCAAAACAGTGTAACCCTAATGGAGCACTCGAGAAAATCATTCAAAGGGAGCCTTCTTCTTCTTCACCTAGAATAAGGCAACGAACATCCTACCCACAGACCAGCAGCGACGGCAATAATGGCAAACAACGACGAACCAGCAATGAAGAGTCTCCCAACCACCAACCAGCGGCGACAGCGAACACCGAACCCCCTTTGCATTTCCCTCTTTCTTCGGTCATTGCTGCAACTCTTGGCAGCGGCGATCTATCTTAAGTTTTGGCGGTCGCACTCCCATGTCGATTAAGCACCGGTGGAGGGGGGGGACTATCGGTGCCAGAGGACCTCTTTGGAGCTTCAGTCATGGAGTTCTTTGTCTCTCCCTCCATCTTCCTCTTCTCTCTTCTCTCTCGTAACAATGTTTTCCTATTATTTTCCCATATATAAAACCAAACAATGGAAGTGTAAATTTTTACACTTTCCCATCCCACCCAAATCTTCCCACAAACCAAACAGAGCCTAAAGAAATACGGCTCTTGGGCTCTCATTATAGGACCAACTGACGGCATCGGAAGGAGCTTCGCCTTTCTGTTGGCTCGTAAGGAGCTCAACTTGGTCTTGGTTGGTCAAAATCCTGATAAGCTCAAGGATGTTTCTGATGCAATTCAGATGAAATTTGGCAAGACCCAAATCAAGAATGTTGTTCTTACCAAAAAAAGATCAAGGATGTTGTTGTCAATTTCACCGTTGATCTTTCCAGTGGGATTAACACGTGTCAATTGCACTGGATTTGGTCCAATCCGGTCCAGTCCAATGTGAGTCCAAAAGATATATTTAAATTGATAATTTTTTATACAAAACTGATTTTTTGTCAATATATAGTTAAATTTATACAAAACTGAATTAAATATTGTACCATTGTATTATATTTGTATTGGTTTTACGTTTTTAGTTTTTATCATAAATAACCAAATTTTTAAAGTTCAAGCAAAACACAAATAAAATATATCAACATTTAACATATATGGTAGGGACTAATTAATAATTACTTAAAAATATAGGATCAGTTCGGTTCGGCTTGGCTTCGTTTTTCATACATGAAAACCGAAATCGAACCTAGTTGTTGGTTTATTTTTTTCATACAAACCAAAACTGACCAATGATTTTGAAAAACCGACCAACTCGGGTTAGGTCAAGTCAGTTTGGTCGGTTTGACATTTAATGTAAGCACCCCTATCTCTCGTTTAATTTCAATGAAGAAGACAATGAACAATGTTTTCTTTAAAATCTACAAGAAAATAAACAGTGTTTCTTTCGAAGGGTAGTTTTGATATTTTTAAAAATTAAGTGGCACATGTCATCACATGATACAAATAACTCACGGACCATTTACGGAAGGGACCTATTAGACACATTTTGAAGTTCGAGTACTGCATAGACACATTTTGAAATTCGGGGACTGACTTGAGACAATCCATAAAATTCAGGGTACTGATCAGGAATTTTCCCAAATTTAAAAGTAATAAAAAATAAAAGAGGTAATTGACTGAAATAAAAAAGGATAAATTGTTGAAACCTTACCTAAAGTTTTTTACTGTTGCTGAAACTTCCCCTGAAGTTTAATAATTGCAATCACCTCCCCTGAAATTGCAAGCAGACCCTTTCTAGTAAAATCTTCTAAAATAAAAGATATTAAAATATCTAAAATACCCTTACAGTTACTATTGAGGTTGGTTTCTACACGAGGAAAAAAATAATACAAACCAATGATGTCAAAAAGCATTGAGTCCTTGCAGGCAATGACTGCTTGGAGATGGAGGAATGAATCGACAACTGAGTTTGCAAGAGAAACAAGTCAATCTACTGGTTTTCTCTTAGGTGAAATCGGGGCTTGTATAATTCAATCTGTTGATGAGCGTTCAAGTGAGATCATGCCACATGTGATGCCAATGTGTCATAAAACGGTTTTGGCTGCCATGTGGCAAAATGTAATTATAGCCTTATAGGTTTAAATCACCCCTCATCACAAACATTATGAACAAAAAAAAATTAAAATTACAGCTTTATCTTTGAGTGATTAATATGAAAGGAAGTTTTGAAAAATAAATCAATTTTAGAAAAAAAATTAAAAGGATTTAAAGTATTGATTTATAAGAAGGGAAATTTGGAAAATATACATTTTTGTCAAAAGTAAATGCATAGGTATTTTGAATATTTTCATGCTTCTTTTTAATAGTAAATTCTACTAGATGGGGTCTATTTGCTTAGGGGAAATGATTATTATTATCATACTTCGAGAGAGGTTCCAACAATAATCAAAAACTTTGGGAGAGGTTTAAGACAAGTCTCGATCCACTTAAACAAAGATGTCTGGCTACGTAACCAATTTTAAGTTTTCAACGAGAAAATCAGTAAACATGCCATTGATCGTTCAGCTCCCATGAATCTCGGCATTTCCTAATGCGAGATTTTAGCAAAAAAATCAGGAAAGTTCCATGTTTTGGGTGAGTTAAGATCTGTTAACTATGACACGTTGTTGGTCATAAATGTATCCGCACATCGAGAACATGACCAGCATTCTGTAAAGACATCGTGCAACTTATTGGTTACACCTCACAAATTTTTCCTGTATATTTAATTGTAAATCAGGTGATATTTATCAAAATTCATAATTCATGTGTGAGTTTTAATTGTAAAAATTCTTTCGATATTATGTCTTTCTCGCATCATAAATTTTCTTAATATTAATTCTAACTTTGCCCTTTTATGGTATGGAAAGAATTTTGACCAATGTATCATGTTTAACTATGTAGATGTCACGAGACATTGTGACGGTTTAGCACAGGCTTAGCTTTGCCTACGCTTGATAGGCTTACGTTAGGGACATGCCCGTCATTTTCGCCTGTAGAACTACCCCCGTGACAACATGGCACTATAAAATTATTCACCAACATCTTGGCACACGCAAGACACTTGGCATCTGTTTCAACCATCTCACCCCACCTTAACAGAACGGCCTACGAACAACTCAGGAGATGTCAGATCGGCGTAAAGTGGCGACCTGCCTCTGCCGACCTAGCCTGAATCCAATTAGCGACATGCCTGATCTAACAGGCAACTTCCTTCTTGAGTAGATAAATGTCTCTGATTCCCCTGGGATCATGATGGCACGTCAACAAGGCTGATCTTGACCCCGCCACCTTCGGATGAGACCAAATAAGCATTATCAGTTAACGAAGAATACATCTCCAAGCGTGGAACCACCTCTAAACCAGACGAGTCAGAGATCTTGGACGCATTTCATGGAGCTCATAGCAGCTAGCCAATATTAAGGCGTCATCTTCCTCAGAAAAGGTATGTGTGATTTAGCTCTCTATCTCTCATACAATCAAATACCAGTTTGTTGACTTAAGCATCAGAAAAGGTATGTGTGATTTAGCTCTCTGTCTTCTTACAGTTCGGCAACACGACTTACCTAGTCCTGCATACAAGCAATATTCTCGTAGGGAGAATCAGATAACGCATCATCAATTGGCGCCGTCTATGGGAACACGTTATACAAAAGCCGAGTTCTCACATGTCTAATAAAATCTCAACCTAATGGCATCCGCAAGCAACAACCTCGTCAACAACAACGTGTGTGTTGATGGCATTGTCACAAGGGATCAAGACCAGCCCACATAGAACTAGGAGATTCCAACTATCAAGATTGGGCAGTTCACGATTCCCCAGACCCTACCAGGCGTCCCCACCATGCAGAATCTAAACCTTCCTCTACCCACAGGGAACGCACCTCTTTCAATGGTCGAGCCCTTTGTGGTTCCTATTGGGATTGATGGTTGCCAGTTTCATGAACTAGTGCAGTTCGTCCGTGGGATAGACCTACAGATGAGAATATGGGAGGGTCGTTTCACAGCAGTGGCTGGGATGCAACAACAATAGCAACATCAACAACAACACCAACAACTTAGGTCATCGGTCAAAACGTGAACCAGAACCAAATCCACCTCGCCATCATGGCAATCCAAGCTAGTTCCCACCAGGGAACCGAGTCGAGCCATGGAATCTAATGCCACTAGCTCCACTAAGGGGTCTAGGAGAAGGCATCATAGATGTACAGCTAGATCGCCACCTCGTTCTGGCCTCCTCGCCCCTAAATGATAATGAGGAGGCAAAGAAGGAAGAGGAAAAGAAGGAGGTGAGCCAGATCGCCACCTCGTCAGCATAGTCGGTGACCCACACCTCACCATTGGTCATTGAGATCCTCACAAACCCATGGCCTAACGATTTCAACGCCCCCAACTTGGAGTCCTATGATGGAACAATCGACCCAGTCAACCACCTCGACAACTTCCAGACCTTAATGTAGCTTCACAGGGCCAATGATGCAAACCTATGCATGGCATTTCCGACCAATTTCCGGGGTACAGCTTGGATGTGGTATTTGGGACTGGTCGTCGGCTCTATATAGAATTGGAGTTAGTTCATTGACCTCTTCACCACTCACTTCGTGATGAGAAAACAGTGTCCCAAGTCAGTAACATGCCTCCTCAATGTCGTCTATTGACCTAATGAGAAGCTCCAGGACTACATCAAGTGATTCAACCAAGAGTGGCTACAAATCCCAAACCTCAACCCAGTCGTCCAGCTCACCGCAATAGTAAACAGCGTCTGACACTAGGACTGGTGCTGGGAGGTCGAGTTGAACCCTTCAGCCTTTATGGAGAAACTCCTGAACCAGGCTTCTAAGTTCACGAAGGGCGAAGAGGCGCTTGGATCTCAGTTACAAATGAGCGGAAAGAAAAAGAGATTAGATGACGAATCGAGGAGCTGCAAACAAAGGAAAGAGAGTAGGTCACCACGGCACAACAAGTCCCCCCGCAATCGGCGAAGCAAGTCACCATGCAAAAGAAGTAGGTCTCAATATAGAAGCAATAGATCTTCAGTCCAGCACCCTTGCACCCCTCCCATTCAGAACCAGAACTATACCGCACTAAATGCGAAGAAAAGGGAAATTCTCATGTGGATCAAGTCGGTTGAGTACGTTAGATGGCCACCTCAGATGAGGGGAGACCCTGCCAACCGTAATCCCAACATATGCTGCCACTTCCACTAGGATATTAGCCATGGCACTGAGAACTACTGTAACCTCAAGGACGAGATCGAGGAGTTAATCCGTTGAGGTTACCTCAAGAAGTTCATCAAGCAGGAAGATTAAGACCAACCTATCGACCAGCCAAGAGAAGTGCCACAGTCGAACAAGGACCAGAACAAAGACCAGCCTTCACAAGACCCACCAGCAATAGGGCGGCCCCTCCGTGGTGTAATCAATATGATCATGGGCAGGTTTATCGTAGTAGGATATAACACGTCAACCGGAAAGAATTGATTTTGGAAGCTCCTCACAGTAAACTTTGCTAGAGAGGTTCAATACCTGAGTTGGATTGCAAACCCAATGCTCATTAAGAAGGCCAATGGTAAGCGGCATATGTGCGTAAACTACAATGACCTCAGCAGAGCTAACCCAAAGGACAACTTCACACTCCCTACGACAGATAGTCTGGTAGATGTGACCTCAGGGTTTGAGTTGTTGAGTTTCATGGATGCCTATTCTGGTTACAACCAAATATAGATGATCCAGTCAACTAGGAGAAGACAACATTCGTAACTGAAACAAGCCTTTATTGTTATAAAGTGATGCCCTTTGGCTTGAAAAACGATGGGGCAACCTACCAACACCTTGTAAACAAAATCTTTTTTGAATTGATTGCAAATAAAATTGAAGTTTACATTGATGATATCGTTGTCAAAACTCAGTTTTCAAACTCTTTAATTTCTAACCAGAATAGTGTTTTTAACATTTTAAGAAAATATAACATGAAGCTCAACCCGAACAAGTGTGTCTTCGTTGTTACGTCGGGCAAGTTCCTCGGGTACATAGTGACCAACGTGGCATCGAAGCTAACCTAGATAAAATCCAAGCCGTCTTAGATATGAAACCCCCTAGGTCAATTAAAGAGGTCCAAAGGCTAACAGGTCAGATATCCGCCCTAAACCGATTTACGTCCAAGTCGGTTGGGCAGTGCCTTTCGTTCTTTAAAACCATAAAAAAGAACTAGGACTTCGAGTGGACCGAAGAGTGCTAGCTCACGTTTGATGAGATGAAAGGGTATTTAAGTTCATCGCTCTTACTAACCAGGCCAAAACCCGGAGACAAGCTAAAACGCTACCTCTCTACAAGTGATGAAGTAGTTAGCTCAGTATTAATTCATGAAGTGGACAAAAGTACAACGACTTGTCTATTACGTGAGCAAGGTCCTGTATGCCACAGAGACTAGGTATCCCAATATCTAGAAATTGGCCTTCTCATTGGTGCTAGCAGCCCGCAAATTGCACCCTTACTTCCAACCCACACCATTATAGTCTTGGCCGGTCGACCTCTGAGGCATCCTCACAAAAGACAATGTCGAAACAATAGTAACGTATCAAGAACGACTAGCCTTATGATTGTGCCACTACCTAACCCAACATCGCAAGGGCTTGCTACGACACCCAACACAATCATAACATTGCAACATCAGGACCCAAGCCACGACACCTAGCCCCCCTGGCAACACCTTGATATTGCACCACTTGCGATGCCACTGAACACTTAGGCTATGTTTGGTTTAAAGGAAAAAGTAAGGAAGCGAAAGGAAAGGCAAGGAAACCTTTACAAACTTTGTATAGGTTTTCATACCTTTTCCTTCAAACCAAACATAGCCTTAAGTGTTCCCGTTAGAGATTATGTTGTGTAGCTACAAACGTGCCTACAATGTGGACTCTAAAAAGTGGGAATTCCCAATCCGAAGAGATTCACATGGGCACGTGGCGAGACCCGGAGTTGCTTGCTTATTTTTATATATAACAAACTCTAAATACCTTTCCAAAAAGGCAAATTTTCCCTCTCTCTTCCTTGTTTCTTCTTAAGTTGGGATGACGAATGGTAAACTTTGATTAATGTAATTTGCTAAAATAGGATCTAGGCTTGATGATGGGTCAAACGAGGGAATTTTGAGCTACAATTTGGTGGGTAGGCACAGATTAAGGGGATGAGTCAAGTGAATGGTTTTGATCTAAGAAAGATATGATCAATCTTGGTAATCTTTTAGGGCCATCAAAATGGGATGTTAGTGTTTTTGTTGTTAATCATCGTAAATTTGTGGTGAGATTCGCTAGTCGATTGCTTCCTAGTGATCTTGAGGTGATGGACGTGTTGGATTTGATTTTGAAGAGTTGGAGTTTGAATGTCGCATAGATCAAAGCCGTTAGAAAGAGGGTTGGCATGATGAATACTGGATCTTTGGAGTTTAGTCATGAAAATTGACGTGTAACTAAGTTATAATTTTCCAAATTTGGGGGTGGTGTCTGATCAAACGTTGATATTGATCTCAAGGCTCTTATTTGTCCTGTGGATTGTGTCAAAGAAAGGTATTTTGGGTTTTGAAAAGCTTCGAATGGATTTAGTTGTGTTTCCAAGTTTTTGGAGTCTAAGATGAGGGTATGAAGAAATTGGATGAAGGGACCGAGCAAAAATTGAGTCCTGATAGCTGCCTCACTTTGTTGGAGGTAGCAAACTGCCAAACAACAAAGAAAAAGAAGCATATGAAGATTTTTGTAAGGGCCAAGAGTTTGGAGGAGGAGATTTCACCAATAGAATTTCAATCAAGGTTGAAGTTGATGTAGTGCAAAACCTTTTCTTGGAAAGTGTTGTACCATCCCAAGCCTTGGAAGGCAATTGCAACTGTCAAAGGAACATGAGAATAACATAGTGATGCCATCCCAAAAATAGCTACCTTAGTTCATGTTTGAGAATTGATATGTTTTAGTATGGGATGAAGTTTGTTATTTTTTTTATGGATTTCAAATTTGTTATTTGTTGGATGCTTATAGGTTGAGTTTGTATGGGTTTGACCTTTATATGTTGTGACATTTGAGCCTATAAATTTTGATTTAAAAGATTGTTGAGTTTTTACGGATTTAGGTTTTTGATAATTGATGTTGAAGCCGGAATTTTCTATTTGATTCAAATGTTTGGTGGAATTTTACTAAGTTAATATGGATTTTGGTTTTTGATTTGAATTTTTTACAGGTCTTGATTTTTTTATTTAAATATTTGATGGATTTTGAATTTTCACGAGTTTTGACTTTTTGAAATTAGATATTTGAATATTTTTAGGTTTTAGTTATATGATTTAAGTGGACTTTGACTTAAATTTTTATGGGTTTTGATTTTTGAAATTGGTTATTTGATTTGAATATTTGATGAATTTTGACTTTTGATTTGAATTTTTATGGGTTTTGGTTAGTTTTTTGGTTTATGGATTTTGATTTTTTGACCTTTTGAAAATATTTGAAGGAAGTTTAATATGGATTTCGATTTTTGTTTTGGGTTTAATGGTTTTTTATTTTTAAAAATATTTGATGAAAGTTTAATATGTATTTTGAATTTGTTTTGGGTTTTTACAGGTTTTGACTTTTGAAATCAGTTATTTAATTTAAATATTTGATGAAAGTTTATTGATTTAATATGGATTTTGATTTTTTATTTGACTTTTTACGAGTTTTGATTTTTGAAATTAATTATTTGATTTAAATATTTGATGGAAGTTTACTAACTGAATATGGGTTTTGGCTTTTGATTTGAGTTTTTGTGGGTTTTGGTTTTCGATGTTTGATGTTGGAATCATCTTAAGAAACCATTTTGAAAACTTGACAAAGGTCCTATGATTTTTATAGCACATGATGTCGTTCTGATAGGTAATAAGATCCCTTCAGATAGGAGTTACTTTCGCATTAAAACTTCGATAATTCAAGCAATGAAAACTGTGGTGAAAAGTGTATGATGTTAAAGTAAGTCTAATGCCCCACTAACGGTTTGGATATTATAAGGGTGGTTTGAGTATATGGTGGTTTGCTTACAACTTATCAAACTTTCTGAGTTTTTGGGCATACTGCCATGCATCCGGGGCACCTAATAGGTGGGTATAGAATAGTGCGGACAAAGTACTAGTTCTAATGATGCAACATGTGATATGCTCATGCAAATGATGCAGTGCGAGCAAAACAACAGAAAACGACAAAACTGACCTGCTCATAATACGCACCTAGCGCTATCGAGGATGCCATGACTTGGCTAACTAGATCTTGGATCCTAAGCGGGAACTGGTTGAGGTTAAACTTGACTTGCGAGGGTGTAGGATGCTATGAGTGAGGTTGAGGTAATAGACTTGGTGTGAAGTGTTAGAGTTGATGCGTCTACACAAGTGTTGGTCAAAAGGGATGGATTGACCATATCCTATCGTTGTCTAACTATTTATTGAGGGCTCTGAAGAAGGCTAGCAATGTAGGTAATTAGATAATATAGCTTCCTTGGAGTGGGTCAAGAGAACCTAGCAAGGATGTGCAAGGTTCTATAGGCAACTAGGCTTGATTATGCAAGGGGAATGTCTTAAATTAATAGACCTCTATAAAAAATTGGGCAAAACAATATCAAACTTGAAGTTGGAAAACAAATCCATTGTTCAAAGAAACACTGAAAAACATTTTGGGGATTTGAGCAAACTTGATTAACTTTGCCGATTTTGATAAAATTGAAAGAGTATTCATAGACTTTGATGTTTTCTAAAGTGTATGGAAGGTTAATTTTGTAATTGACCATACATCATTATCATGTGAGTTAGTAATTGATAAAGAAATGAGTTGTTCCTTTATGTGTTTTTGTTGACTTGATAGATTTCTATATTGGATGATTCTGAAAATAGATTTTCATTATGAGTTAGGTATTAGGATTTGATGTTATTTGGTACATTTGTTCTTTTCCCTCATTTTATTATTAATTTTGGGACTTGGGCAACTAGTGTTGTAATTAGGATTAAGTTCTAATTTAGAAAATACTCTTGAGTTTTAGAAAATTTTAAGACTTGAAGAAAATGCCGAAAGTAATTAGTTCCTACACCATGTTTATGAAATAACAACATTTTTTATATTGTTCCCCAGGAGCAAACTCATTGGGTCAAACATCTACTCAGTTTGGAGAAGAGCAAAAAAAATATTTAAGCTCGGAAGTTTATGAAAGATCATGAGAATGTCTTTTTGATACTGGTTAAGGGAGTATCAATCCCTACACCATATGTGTACCTAGTTGACATCACAAAGTTTTGAAGGTATGAAGGTCCATGTGGCCTTTTGGTGTTATTTCCCAAGAGTAACTCATAGAGCCAATCATCTATTTGGCCTAAGTTCAGTTGAGGGAATGAAGTATCCTTTAATACTGGTAAAGAGACTCCTAGAGTGGGTCAAGGTGGCATTCTGATGCTACTTCTCAAGAGTTGAATACATAGAGTCATGCATCTACTTATCCAAGAGATGGACACATGACACATAATAAAATGGGTCAAAATGGCCTTTTGATGCTGCCTCTCAAGAGCAGAGCTTATTGAGTAACGCATCTACTTAGCCAAGATAGGGAACAAAAACCTATAGCAGGTAGATGGGCATTTTAGATGAGAGTTTCAAATTCTGATAAATATAGTTTTAATTTCAATCTTAACTCCTACATTTCTTATCCTTAATTTTTTATTATTGTAGTTTGATCTTAGGTGAACCTTGTAGATTTGATTTTGCTTTGCTTTTTTAATTAGTTTTGATTTTGTTTATCTTACATTATTATTGTTATTTGGACTTTAATTCAAGATTTTGATATATTGAAGCTTACTTGGGATCAAGCTAAGACTTGGATAACATTTGGAAGTTTGGGCCTAGGTGTTGCCTTCTGTGACTTTTAAAGTGTTTTACTGTCTTTTACTGGAAGATCAAATTTTCTTTTTTGTTGTTGTGTTCTTTTTTAACGGGTTAAAAGGGTTTGGGCTTCATTTTTTTTATCCTACTTCTAAAGTTGGCAACCACATAGTGCAACACTCATAGTGTCTTAGTCCTATTTACACTATTGTTCCTTTATCCTACTTTCATCTAAGGCTTCTGTGTATGGGTATTCTAGGTGCGATGCATGGAATTGTTAGGTGGGTTCTAGACTCAAAAGTTTCAGTCAAGTTGCTAGCCTTCAAACCTCCACCCATGAACAAGTGGGCTTCTTAAGTTGGTGGTTAGTTTGAAGGTTTTGGTGGAACCTTTGAGGACCAAAGTCTAGAGATAGACACCTACTATCCTTCCCCTAATAGGTAAAATGGATTCTAATTCTATTTACATGAGAGTGTGTGAATTGTGAGTGTTCAAACATGCAAGAAAAATGAATAGGAAAGCAACAAAGAACAAGGGGAGAATGCAACCACATGTTCAAGCTTACAAGCAATCCTACAAATCTCCAATAGGCCACATTTGGTGACCTAATATAAGCTAAATTCTCTTGATGTTTTTTAACTAAAACAAAGGAGAAGAAATAGCAAAACAAGAAACAAATACAATTTACTCCTACCCAAAAACAAGGTTAATCATATTCAGTAACAGAGATAGAGAAAACTACAACTTTTGAGAGATTACCAAAGGAAAAGAGGGGGGAGAAAAAAACCAAAAAAAAAAAGAAAAAAAGGAAGTACTAAAGGCTAGTCGTGATAGAGACCCAGTGCGCATGCGATGGAAGGTGTAATGCAATAATAGGGCATGGGAAGGGTAGATGGGTGTGATTTAGGTGCGATAAGAATGAAATAAGGTAAGATGGGTAGGTTTTAAGGTGTGATGGGTAGGTTCTGAGGTGCGATGAATAAGTTCTAAGGTGGGATGAACAGGAAAGAAGGTGCGGTGAACAGGTTCTATAGTGCGATGGGTGGTTCTAAGGTACGATGAGCAGGTTCTAGAGTGCGATGAGCAGGAAGGAAGGTGCGATAAACAGATTCTATAGTGTGATGAGTAGGTTCTAGAATGCGATGAGCAGGTTTTATAGTGCGATGAGTAGGAAGGAAGGTGCGATGAACAGGTTTTGGAGTGTGATGAGTAGGTTCTAAGGTGCGATGAGCATGAAGGAAGATGTGATGAACAGGTTCTGGAGTGCGACAGGTAGGTTCTAAGGTTTAATGTGCAGGTTCAAGAGTGCGATGAGTAGGAAGGAAGGTGGGCGATGAACAAGTTCTAAACAGTAATGAGCAAGTTCTAAGGTGCGGTGAACAGGAATGAAGGTGCAATGAGTAGGTTCTGATTTGCAAAGAGACTGAATTGTGTTGTGATTTTGGATTTCTAGGTTGCGATGAGACTGAGCTGAGTTGCGATTTTAGGCTTTTCGGTTGTAATTTTGAACTTTTGGGTTGTGATGGATTTACAAGAGGCTGTAATTTTGAAGTTCTTGGCTATAATGGGACTGAACCAAATTGCGATTTTAACAATGGTGTGGTTTTGGGTGAAGCTTCAAGTGCGATTTTGAAAAGGGAATGGCTTGGGGTGATTGTGTTGGGAAGGTCTATCACACCCAGCCTTCTTGAGGTGCGATTTTGAATCACAATCCAACAACTTTTAGTCTTTAATCCTTACGACACACAACAATTGGGCACGAATTTGAGCCCAAACGTCTCCCTATAAATGTTCTTAAATCTCCCTAGTGGAGTCGCTAGCTATGAGTTCTGGAAAGCTCATTGATGACTCAAAAAGATAGAGTCGCCGCCCATTTTTTAGAAGAAATGGGCCCTCATTTTTAGATTTGAAAAATTCAATTTAAGTCTCTAATAGTGACTCTGTTCTCCAAAGAAAGGGCACACAACCAAGAGATTTTGGGTTCCAAGGATTGGGAGAGAGAAGGTATTACGCACCCCACTCTCCAAGATATTGTAGTAACCCAATACGAGAGTTATTTAGGCTCAATTTCTTTCAAAGAAAAATAGAAATGGTTGCAGGAATTTCTTAAATCTAGGGGAACATGCTTTCAACCTCTCTTAAGACTGATTTTAAGGTGATGTTATCGGGTCTTAGGTATTGGTTTCCCTAAAACCCTTGCCTCTCTACCTCTAATCTCAATCAAGAAGAAATTGCTAATGATGGTTTTCCAACATTTAATAACCTCAAGCAAACCTAGAAAAACTAAAAAAAAAACAGAGATTACAAAATCAAGTTTAAAAGTTAAAATGAAAGACTTACCTTTTTGTATGTAGCTTGATGAGAGTTTTCTAGTAGTGGGAACAAGTTCAAAGAAACTTGAATGAGATAATAGAATGGATGGTGCACTTTTTGTACAACCACATCTTTCACTTCTGAACTTGAGTCCAGTAGTGAAAGAGAACTTTTTTTTATTTAATAAGTAAGAGGCAAAAATCCACTACCTCAACAACAAGTTCATTTACTAAACTTAATTTTTATTTACAATCAATTTTTTCTACTTTAGATGATTCTTAATTTCTTCACCTCAGAGGAACAAATAATTTTGATATTTTAGCCTAGTGGAGTGAACATGAAAAAAATTATCCAATTCTCGCTACCATGGCATGTGATCTATTAACCCCCTATGGTGTCTATAATTCCATCAGAGTCTTATTTTAGTGTAGGTACTAGGGTGTTGAATGACAAGGTAAGTCTAGTTTCAAAAGCTTGGAACCAATCCCTACAAGGTAAGTTCTCGTTTCTATCTTATAACCAAACCAAATGGACCCATGCTCAGCTCTAGTGGCTAACTTGCCATATAAAAAAATAATTCATTTCTAAATCATTTTTAAAACATTGGTATACATATATGGATACACACATACAACACACCAAAATTGTGTTGCTTCTTATTTCAAAATTACTCGTGCATCAACACATCATATCTAATTTAGTTTTCTCACTCATTAAAAACCCAGCCCAAGACCTTTAGTTTGGTTTTCAAGTCAAACATATTAAAAATCCAAACCCAAAGCTTGGCCTAATATCTTTTCCCAAATCAATTTTGAGGTTTTTTTTAAGCAATATGTAATCTAAGTAGATGTATTGATGCATGCGCACCGAGCCAAGTAGTGCATGAGCACACAAAAAGAAGCATCCACTCTGCCATCTTCATAGGCCTATGGAATTAAAAGGGCCAAAAGACGATTAAATTATTGAATTCTGATAACCATTAAAATTTAAGGCGTGTATATAAGTAGTCAAACCAGTGTAAAAGGAATCACATGATTACCGATTAGACGAAGAAAATGAAGGCAACCGCTAAAATGTGATGCACAAGTTACATGCATGTGTTAATGTTCTTAGCTTTTAGAATATCAGCCAACCTGGATTGTTTTGTAAAAAAAAGGAGAGAGAGAGAGAGAGAGAGAGATGAGCAATAATCTAATAGAAACATTCTGTTAAAGGGATTGCAATTGAAACTTGAGCCCCATTAAGAGAGAAAAATAAGAATAAGAGAAAAAAAGAATCTCGATCGAGTAAAAACAGCCTGGCAAGAGAAAGCATACACGCGAGAAGAAGAACTAAGCATTATAGAAGGCACATGTGATAAGAACTTAGCATCAAGAACTTTTTATTTACAAGTGTCTTTGGTGTATTTTCCCTTTTCACAGGGTCTGGCCTTTTCATTTTTCTTGTTTAAGGTGGTCTTTGTCCGCACTTAAAGGACTTTGAAATAAGGGGGCGTTCTTTTTTGGGAGAATGACCAATCAGCCCATATCAGAATTTTATAGACCCAAAGTATAGGGGGAATGCATCCTGACCGTGAATTGATGCCAAATTCACGGGCAGGGTGTGGTTTATAGGGGGGGAGAGGGCTAGTAGTAGGGGGTTGGAATTCAGAATTCTGCATTGTGTGTATCTGTACTTCTCCGTTCTTTTTTTGGATTTGGAGGGAGGAAAGTCAATCACTGGGATTTTGGTTCTCATTGACCAAGAATCCCATGTTCTTTTTTCAGTTTTATGTGGGGACCAGGGAAAGTTTATTTTCCAGGGTATCACTTACCTAGGAAAGTGATACCCATCTCCTAGGTGGGTAAATAACTTTCCCACACAGAGAACGTTGTCAATACTTGAATGAGACAAAAATGCCCCTTTTAATAATGGTTTCTATGGCTAAAATGGCCATTGTCTTATTTACCTGAGAAATAAAAAAACATGGGTAAATGCACTTACCTGGGTAAGTGTTATTGCATTTACCCAAATAAGTAACTTACTGAAAAGCGAACGGGGCCGAAGAGAAAAACAACTTTTAGAGGTTTCATTTCATTTTAGTGCAATTTATGATAAAATCACTTAGGCTACTAAGTGACAAAGACCCCATGCCATGGGGTCAATGAGACAATGACAGCTACTACCTGAACTTTCATTTGTGACAAAGACCCCTTGACCTTTCACTTTGTGATAAATACCCCTGGACATTAAGTCAAATGACGAAATGTATTAAATTACCAAAATACCCACCTGAATTTTCTTTGTTTTCTTTTTTTTGCCTTTTTTGTTAAACCCTAATTGACTCAAAAATATCTCTATTTTCTCCAAACAAAATCAGTTAAAATAACAAGAATCATTTCACTCACATGAATGCCCCTCCTCATATTAAAATATAAAAATAGTCCACTCCTCTCTCCAATAAATCATGAAAAATCAAACAAAACCTTAAATTTATATCTATCGAACAGTAACCTCTACCATTCATATTAATATTGAATCTAACCAAAAATCTGCAAGGATTTATTAGAGCAACCGAGAGAGTTTCAATATTATATTTAGAAAACTAATCGAATCATAAAGCATTCAAATAAATAAGAAAGGGGTAATTTGGGGATTTAAAATTTAAACAGCTGAATGAAAATCTTTTTCAAAGTTAAACCAACGGTTTCATGGGGGATATTTGTTGCAAAGTGTAAGTTTACGGGGTCTTTATTGCAAATGAAAGTTTGAGGGGGGTAATTGACACTAACACCATTATCTTCGTTTTTTTTTTTCAAAGTTATATAACCATATAGAAGTTTCCTTTTGACACAAATGCAACTATTTTGTCTTTTTTGCATTAGGTCAAATGATGATAGCAGTGTATAAACTGATGAGGTTAAATTTCACTTTCATTTTCCTTATGTTTTACTATTTTATCTCCTATAGTTTTAGAGGAATAAATTAATAAGAAGTGCTATTTTTAAATGTATTATAACATTCAAATATTCAAACAATTAAATTGCATTTAAAGGTATAAAAAATTGAAATAGATTTTAACTAGTCAAAAGTCTAAAACCACTTTTATTTTTTTTTCTTTTCAGAAATAAGAGTTCAATTTTATCAAACAAAACCTAGTTGTATAGGGTTGTCAATGGGTCAGGCTTAGTTGACAAATTCGAATCGACGAATCGATGGGTAGGTTTCGGTTCATGTTTTTTTTTTTTTGTTCTGATTATTATCAATTTGGGATAGGTTTTTGTTGTCCCAAACCGATTATAAATGTATATTAAACATATAATATTTTTATAAGTAATGTTTACAACACAATATGTCCAAAATAATAATTTTAATCAGGTTGGGAAGGGAGAACATTTGAATGACCTGATTGTCCCAATTATCCATTAGTTCAGTACTGGTTCTAATTTTACAGAACCAATAGAGTTTGGTTCAATTATGGGTCTACCAAATTTAGCAATTGGTTTGGAATGGTTCTACCTTATCCCGAACAAAAATCAGATCATTGACAGCCCAATACATGTAAAGATCAAAATATTGATATGATTCGCATGCATATTGGTGACACAAAGACACATTATAGATGGCAATTGACCCACCCCCATCGGAGCTCCAATCTATCCTGCGTGGTTAAAGTAGATTCTTTGATTGCTGATTGGGTTTAGGTTGGTACTGGGGAAACTCAAAACTCTAGTGATCAAAGATGGGTTAGGGTGGTAAATTTGCACGTGGCAATATATTTTAGATGATGAAGATAGTAATATACATTCAAATATTATATCCCAAAGAGAGTAATATTATGTCTATAAAATAATTCCATATTAGAGATGTTCTAAATTTTTTCTACAAATATTTTGTATTTTTTCTATATTTTGCTTTTTTGTCTTTTTTTAATTTTTATTATTTAATTATGGCATAATGGCTTGACCCATTTGACCTAGATGGTTGAATTGCTTACCTACTATCTAGACAGAATGACTATTTCATTTTTTTGTTCAATGTTGAAAAAAATGAGATTTAGGGTTCGTTTGATTTGTAGACAAGATTGAAAGTAATTTTATTAGTCTATTTATTATTTCCTTATTACTTTATTAATATTTTATGAATATATAATTATTATTTTATTAGTACTTTGTTACTATTATTTTATTAGTATTTAATAATTAATACCTTAGTATTTATTATTAATTAATTACATTTTATTATTACTTTCTTATTAGTTTATTAATTTATTAATTTATATCATTTTGATTATTGTTTTAGAATTAATTTATTATTATTATTACTTTAATTATGTTATATATATTTTTGTACTTAATTATTCTTATTATTTAATAAATACTATTTTATCTTTTTTGTTACTTTGTTTTTATTATTTTATTAGTATTTATCATTAATTTATGAATATTTTATTAAAAATATCATTGCTTGAATAATCTTTTTATTATTATATTTTATTATAGTATGATTATTTTATAAATATTTTACTAATATATTATTATTATTATTACTTTAATTATATTATATTAATATTTTATTATTTTATTAACATTAGAGTTTGGATGGCCTGTT
Source organism: Nelumbo nucifera (assembly GCF_000365185.1). Next base: position 1,356,202 of record NW_010729182.1, read on the forward strand.
GTCATGAGTTCTTTATTTTTTGATAGACTCTCGTATGGGAATCCCATTCCCGAGGGGAAGCCTGGAATGGCTATTCCCCAAGAATGGGAATCAACATCCCATTCCACTATATGGGCGTTAGCACCTTAAATATATGACTTAATGAGAGTGATTTGAATGAGATGAAAAATAATAGTTAAAATTACATGTTTTGGCCTCACAATTACAAAGGGACTAAATTCAAATTACATTTTTTATATTTTCATGTGTATAAAAGTAATTATTATTTATGAAACTTGTTTTTATCTAATAAGATGAATATACAATTATTAGATATGCGCTCAAATGTTTTTTTTGCAAAATTTATGTATTTTTCATTTTTTATTATTTAATTATGACATCAAATATTGACACATTTGACCTAAGAGTTGAATTGTTGGCCTGGTCCAAATAGGAAATCAATTTCATTTTTTTGGTTAGTTTTGAATTTGTATTTCATTTCCATTATCAATAAAAACAATTCTTATTTATGACACTTATTTTTCTTTAATATGATCAATAAAATATCAAAGAAATGCCCATTTTTATACATTTTTTATTTTGTGAATTTGTTACTTTTTTAAATATTTTATTATTAATTATGATATCATGGATTCACCCAATTAACAAGGATGGTTAAATTGGTTTACCCACCACTTGGATGGAAGAATAATTTTGTTTTCTTGTTAATTTCAAAAAAGGATAAATTGTTGAAACCTCCCCTAAAGTTTATGACCATTGTTGAAATCTCCCTTGAACTTTGGTAATTGTAATCATCTCCCTTGAACTTTCTAATACAATTGCAATTACACTCCCTCTCTTAAAATCCTCTAACAAGAGGCACAAAAATGTCCAAATTACCCATGTGGTTACTATTGAGGTTGTTTTTTGCATAACAAATAATACAAACTTTATGAACAACAACAAAAAAAGAAGTTTAAATTGCAACTTTGACGAATTCATATGAAGGGAAAATTTATAAAATAATTCAATTTCACAAAAGAGATTGGAAGGGTTTGGGGTAGCGATTGATATGAAGGGAAATTTTGGAAAATAAACATATTAGTCAAATTAACTACATGGTTATTTTGGACATTTTCATGCCTCTTGTTTGAGGATTATAAGAGAAGAGGCCTACTTGCAACTGTGTTATAATGATCAGAGGAGGTAATTGCAAGTAGGGGGCACGAGTTGAGCCTTTCACAAGCCATTCGAGCTCGACTCATGAAAAGCTCGTCTCGACTCGGTTTAAATTGAGCTTTGAGCCAAATTTGAGCTTGATATATAGGCTCATTTGCCAATTAAGCCAAGCTCGAACCCAATGAAGCTCGGCTCGTGAGGCTCGCAAGCCAAATATTCAATAAATAATTTTTATTATATATACATACATACATACATAATAAATATATATATATAATAAATTATTTTATTATGTATACAATAGTATTTTATTAAAAAAAAACTTGGCTTATAGTCAAGCTCGAGCCGAGCCGAACTCGAACTTGCGAGTTATGAACCAAGCTGAGCTCTAGCTAGAGCCTGATACTATTCCTGCAAGTCTAGCTCGAATAGCCAAGTATTCAGCAATGGTCAAAAACTTCAAGGGAGGTTTTAGAATTTTACCCCTTAAAAAGCATGGGTTTCATATTGTTAAAAAGTATTTGATAAACATGGGTTTCAAATTATTTTTCAAAATATTTATTTTTATACTATTAAAATTAATGTTGTGTCTTGAATCCATAGAATTTAATGACGAAAAAAATATATTTTAAATATAGGGTTTAATGAGAGAATATATCCAATTAGTTTTAAAATTTACATTCAATTTCCATCATTAATAAAAGCATTCCTTATTTATCATACTTATCATTGTTTAATATGTTGAATATATGATGCTAAAATGTTCCCAATTATTTTTTATTCTTTTATATTTTTACATTTTATCTATTTTTGAATTTTATTATTTAATTGTGGCAACATGGATTAACCCATTTGACCCAAAATGGTTTAATTTCTTACCACCACCTAGATGAAAACACAATTTTTTCCTAAATAGATTTTAAAAGTATAAATTTTTATGTTATTTTTTTCCTAGATAGATTTTATGTTAATTTACATCCATATGGAATTACTACTATATCCCATCAAATGTGGAGTCCAAGGCAACTCATTGTAAAAGGTGTTGATTAATCAAACAAAGTATCAATGCTTCACTGGAAAAAGGAATAGAATAACCAAGACAAGTCATCACCATCAAACAATTTTGAACAGCCTAGGCATCAATCACCTCTTGGTAACAAACCAAACATAACCCGTAAATGATTGGGTTTGCGGTGGGAGCAAAAACATATATAAGAAATTCCAGAAAACACATATAAAAGAAAAACTATCATCTTATTCCGCCTCCTCTTCGAAAATTTGTTCCCCCTCCAATGCCCCCTGACGGTGTGTGAGCTTCATCAAACTTGACTCAGAGAGGGAACATTACATCAGTCAGGAATGAAGAGAATTTGAACAAGAAAACCAGTCCAAATGGCAACTATTGGAATATATATTTTTTTGGCCCATAAAGTTAAATAGGGCCCAATATGAAATAAAATTAAAAGGGGATGTTGGGCCCACTAAGAGGAGAAATTTTTTTAGGTGGGACCCAGTGTGTTGGCCTATTAGCCCAAGGAGATACTAGCAGGGTCTATTAGAAAGGCTAATAGCACTTGATTTCCAAGTGCACCAATCTTATACAGAGATCAAATTGGAAAGAAAATCACAAATTGGAACTTGTCACTAAATGAAAGATTGACAAAATTTTAATTATGATTTGATAAATCCTATTTAAAAGGCAATTAGAATTTGATATGGGCTTAACTGGTCCAATATAGAAGGAAATAATGGTCAATTAATGGACTCAATGATACGTGGGCCCAACCCCTTTTGCCAAATGGCACTTGATCACAAGTGTTGGGGATTTTAGTCAAACCTACTTACCTTAATAAGGCATGTTGGGGATTAGTAAATTGATCACCAAATCATCAAAATTGGTGGGTCCCATGTCAATCAACCTTAAATTATGGCCAAATAAATGGAAAGCATGGGAATTCAAATTAATTGGGTGGATTCACTTAACAAGAAAAACACTATAAATTAAAGAGTAGAAGGAGAAGTCCCTCCTTCGGCTCTCTCCCTTGAGCTCCCCTTTGGCTACCCAATTCCGCTCCTTTACTTTCGTTACTTTTGACAAAGAAGAAGAAGAGACAGGCTATATCAAGATCAAGGGAAGAAGAATCAGAATTTTGGCTCCTCAACCATTGAAGTTTCGAAACAACTCCGTGTAATGTTGGCAGAAGGATTCTGGCCTTTGAGTTGCTGCAATCAAAAGTTTCATCAAATTACTACAACCAAAAAAAAAAGAAAGAAAATTATCCTATCTTGTGCACATACAATTGATTATTGCAAGTTCTTTCTACAACTACAAGTTGTCAAGCTTTTCGGTTCGTGTCCATGACAAGCTACAAGTATAAGTTCGGGTTGTGTTCATGACAAGAGAATCCGAGGTTTTTTTTTGCCAAAAAAAAATAATTTGTATCCCACTTACATTTTTGCAAAAAAAATATAATAAATTTCTTTAAATTTGTTTGCATTTTTTTTGTACTCCAAATTTAGAGCAAAATTTGTGTCGAGAGCAACGTTAGTAAGATGAGTGATGAGATTTCAATTTCATATGGAGGAGATAACATTAACGGTTGTAATAGGCCCTGTTAATGTGGTGGGAGAAAAAAATGATTTCGGAGGTGAATCTGACCGGAGTTTAAAACATATGCCAAAAACCATACTTGTTGACACTTGTTAGTGTCTTCGCTCGCCGTCCGGTTGGAGACAAGCCGAGATCCTCCTTGCTTTAAGATTTGCAATAGCAAGTTTTGGAGGAGTTCATTGTCGAACGAAAGGTTAGTAAGGTTTTTTATTGTTTAGTGCAAAAAACTAAAAGTACCCCTTCTCTTATGTGGATGTCCATCACATGTGTTTGTAAATATGGGTTAATGTAGTGAGAGCCATGCACTCCCATGGCCCTTCTCTCACGTGGATGTCCATCACACGTGTTCGTAAATATGAGCTAATGTAGTGGGAACCGTGTGCTCCCTTGGAATGCGTTCTTTGGTAGTGTCGATTTTTTACTCCCAAAGAATGTGGAATTTGGGTGCTATTCTCACACGAGAACAAGGTGCTTTTTTTTTTCTCATTGTACCAAATGCGTTTCTACTCCATCAAAACACCAAGAACGCACAAAATGTTCTCAAGGAATGTTACCAAACAGGACCTTAAGTTTTTATTAGTTACAATGTGCATACTTCAATGCATTTGTTCTCTTCTTTCAACTAGTAAAAGTGTATGTGCATTGCATGTGGCAATATCAAATGATGATAATGACAATAGTCAACTATCAAATGGCCTTACTGGTTGAATCATTATCCTATTTAACCAGAAAAATGGACTATGATTAAGACATTAATTCATTTTTTTTGTTATTTGTATTTTAGCCATTTCTATCTTTACTAACAATTGTTCTTATTTTTCAAATATATTTTTGTTTAATATGAAGAATATATAATATTAATGCATGTTCAAATATTTCTACAAATTTTATATTTTTATTTTTTATTATTTAATTTATGAGCTGATAATAAAAATTACTTATTTACCAAGAGGAAATGCAATTCCAATATATTGTTTGAATATTGGTTTTTAATATTGTGGTCAAATCAATATATATATATATATTTATATATAATATAATATATGTTATATATATGTTATTTATTTATAAATATGTTATTTATATTGCATTTTTGTAAACTTCTTATATGATGAAAATAGTTGAAAAAATACTTATATTTTCCGTTTTTTCTTTATTTCAACTACTATATTTTCTTTTCCTTTGAATAATTTATTGTTTTTTAAATTAAATCGGGTTGTATTAGATTCGGATATCCAACATATTGATTGGATTCAGATTTGAATCAATATTTATGAGATCCAGTCAGATCTTCGAAGCAAATCAAATTCAAATATACCTTGATTCAAATCCTATATGATCTATTTGCATCCCCACCAAACCATTTGTCTACGACGACCTAGCTAATTAAATTATTGAACCATTTGACATGGTTAGTCGAGTAATGGGTTATACATTAATTCTTTTTATTTTTTATCCTAATTTATATCCCATTTCTATCATTAATGAAAATAATTATCATTAACCACACTTTTTTATATGAGGAATATATACTGTTATAGAATGTACCCAAAATTATCGACAAATTTCTATATTTTCTAGAATTTTATGTATTTTATTTTTTAATAATAACATCCATTTGACATTGATAGTTTAACCACTAACCCATCACTTGGATGAAAAAACCATTTTGCTTTTTTGGTTGATTTTAAATTATGTATTCCATTTTCATCATCAATAAAAGTAATTCTTATTTTCACATTTATTTTTGTTTAAAATGGTGAATATATAACAACTGAATTGTATCAAAATAAATATTATTTATCATACTTATTTCTTTTATATTATTAGTATATAATATTATAGATGTGCCCTAAATTGTTTTATGTTTTTTTGTACTATTCTATTTAAAAAAAAATATTTTTAATTATACATCATGGATTAACCTATTTGACCTGAAAGGTTGAACCACTAACCCACCCCCTAGATAGGAAGATGGTTTTAAGTTGTATTTTGATGTCCATCATTAATAAAATTATGTCTATTTTATCATAGTTATTTTTTTAATATGACAAATATATAATAATAGAATTGTGTCCATTTTTTATTCAAAATTTCTATTTTTTTCTATTTCTTATATTTTTAAATCTGTATTATTTGTTTATGACATCATGAAATTATCCATTTGACCCAAATGGTTGAAGTACTTACCCACTACCTAGATGAAAAATATGATTTTATTTCTATGTTTATTTTAAAAATATAAAATTTCATTCTATTAATAATTATTGTGTATGTATTTATTAGTGGAATTTAATGATGATAAACAAAAGTATAAATGTTGGATTTAATGAGAGAGAATGTGATTTATTTAATGACTTAAATGTGAGGCTTAATGAGAAGTAATTGAATGTACTTAATGGTATTCTTTTAATTACATTTTATGCCTTTTCAATGGAGGTGAACTAAATTTAAGAGGAGTATTTCAGTAAAGAAAAATTCCAAAAGCCAATACCTACTCATTCACACTTTTATAAGTAGTATAAATGTGCAGAGGTTTTGGTTGGGTTCCACAATGAGGATGTGTTGTGGCTACTTGTCTTAGTGTCTTTAATGCATCCTCTATCGAGCCTAAAACCATATACTTACAAAATTATTTATTAATTTATTATTAAATAATTAATAATTTATTTATGAGTCATGAGTCTAATATTAACTCTTAGATGCTTTTTTATTAAACAAGTTCCCCGTACATTCCCCATTGTTTCCCACCAAAATGGTGGGATTCCATATTCCAAGAATTGGGATTTATAACTTCATATTTTCCCTATCTTACCTCAGTAATCATGTTATTGCACAAACAAAACACAGGGATGGAAGAATATTCCATTTTTCTCTTTTCATCCGTCAAACCAAACGGAACCTTGGTAACACTTCAACTATTTTCCAATTGGAAAGCATTTCGAACCAATGATGCATTCAAATTTGAAATTTCAAATTAGAAAGTTTTTTTTTAAAACCAAACGTAGTCTAAGGTTTTAGGCTGATTTTAATCTTAGTGTTTGGATAGCCCTGATTGCTATAAAGACCTACCATTTCAAAAGTCATGCAGCCCCACACTGAAATCTTTTACCTCAAGTTTAGCCAAGCTGTAGATTGTCTCTTCAGAGCTTTCCTGTCCTACTGACAGCGAAGAACAACCAAAAAGTTTCATCCTTCATTTTCTTTTTCGCTTTCATGTCCAACGGCCCAGCGTGGCCCCAACTGTCGGAACTCGGAATTTCCATGACCAAATGGAATACGTCGGAGGACTCCGCCGACCTAATCTCCGGTCAGAGAGAATTTTTTATATATTCCAATCCAACCGTTTTAAGGAGACAGCTGTATCTCTCGCACCTTCCAGAGATGATACAAGATTACACGCGTTGGCAAGAAAAGTATATCTCGCGGTCTCGCCAACGCATGCAGCTCCTTGCATGCGAGCCACGTCTCTTCTTGAAATCAGGAAACTCGATCCAATTCATCTTACTGCGCAAGATCTCGATAGAAACTTTCTCGAGAGGAGGTGAACGATTTTGTTTTTTAAACAGACAATCAGCGTGACTGTCAACACTTTTTTTCTTTAATCTCAACGCTTATATCTAAATCAAACCGACCAAACCGACAAAAGAACTGCAAAATTAACTTTCGCCGATTAAACAGAAGATCCGTTCCCGTTACTCCTCGAATTGCTTTTCAGTTTTCACTATTTTATTTCGTTTCTAGTAAACAACGATTTAATTAGTCTTCTGTTTTTTGTATGGTAAGCTTTAAGGCTGATTCCATTTCGAAATAATATCGGTTTATATCTCGTTTCTCAAAAAGAAACGGAAACAGGGGATTAGGATTTTAAAGAGTTATAGGTCTGCACTTTAATTCAGAATTCAGAAGTGGAGTACAGCCTTCTTTTCTTTACATTTCCCCTCAAATCAAAGTATTTAAAATTTTAGCATAAACGGGAAATCACAACGTTCCATGAACTGCTGTGATATTCTACAAAATGACTAACCAAATCAAAGTATTTGATTTCATGGGCCCTATTGTAGTAGTAAAAATGGTTTATAGGCTGTAGAATCAATGATATTCTACGTCAGTAATAAATTTATGACAATCCTTTCAATTTTTTTCCTTCAATCAAGTTCATCTTCAAAATGTTTTGAGAATGAATGTTTCTTCAATGCTTTGAGATGAATTTGTGCTTTAGCATATGATTATTTTCATCATTTTTATGTTTATTGCTGCTTTGTTGGTAGCCCGAGAATTGTGATTTGTGAAGGATCAGTAATTTTAGGGAAAATTCTAGATTAGTTTTGGGTTTAATGCCATTTTGGCTCCCAAACTTTAAAACACAATAATTTAGTATCTAAACTTTCAAAATGTGTCAATTTAGTATCTACCATTAATTAATTATTAAGTACCATTTGGAAACAAACAAATACCCTTCAAGTGTCATCCAATTCTCTTTATCAACCATCAAACATTAAGAAAAAATGAACAGTCTCAAATCCTTGGCTCTTCTCTTCAAAAAAATTAAAGTCACTAGAATACCAATTTTCTTTAATAGAAGAGGCAAAGATTTGAGACTGTTCATTTTTATCAATATATCAATGACTGATAAAGAAAATTAGATGACACTCAAAAGTTGTTAATGACAAGTATTGAATTGATACATTTTGAAAGTTCGGGCACTAAATTGTCATATTACCCAAAATCAGGATACTTGTTTAGAAATTTGAAAGTTCCGGGGGCATTTTTTGCACACTAGTTACGTATATATATTTCACGAGTCAGTACCGAAAGTTCACAGAAGCTTCACATTTCTCTTTCCAGTCGCCTGTGAGTGTTTGAAGAAAGAAGAGGAATCGGATGTTAATTGTGCTCAGAGAACTACTTGATTCGTACTGCCAAACCGCCGACTTATAAACTGTTAAGCACTCAGGTATGTAATGCTGAAAATCTAAACATTTATATTAAGAGCATGAACAGCACCGCCAAAGTCGAAACTAAACCCTAGTTGTTTTGCCGGAAAACCATATACTGTATGAATGTAACATTAAAAAAATGGTTTTCCCTAGTCTGACCAACATCTTCCTACTGCCCACCTAAAGATTTAACAGCCGGTGTCATCTCTCCTGCGACAGCCATGAGCAATGGTCCATCCAGAGGTTCCTCGCCGTACCATCGCCGATATGACTTCGAATCTGGTGTAAGCCGTGGAAGAGGATGTGAAGAAGACGATAATGAATGTTCCTCAGACCCCTTTGATATCAAGACTACCAAGAACGCTTCCTTGGAACGACTCAAGCGATGGAGGGTAAGCACTCAAATTAATTACGCACTGCATTGGCTTCGTTGGCTATCTTTGGTTGTGTTGATGTTGATAAAACGACTATAAGGTTATTTTGAAAATGGCATACATTCATTACTTATGTTCGAATGGAATGAATTGGTTTGTTATTATTTGGATTATTGCTGTTTTTTGTTGACTAATTGACAATGCTGTGACCCTATGGTAGTAGAGTTCTAGGGTTTATAGTTGACAATAGTATTTTTTTTTTTGGGGAAGCCTAACCACGCGATCTTCATTCAATTTCTCAGTGAAATATCGTTTACAATACAATCAGACAGGAACCCTGGAGTCATAGCCCAAGTCTGGCAAGAAGTAATCGACAGAGAATATTTTACTACCAAGTAAGAAGAAGAATTGGTTAATCTGGATGAATAATTATCTGAGCAATGGGAAAATCTACGTAATAAAGTTCTGCATTCAATGATATATGCGCCAAGGAGAATAAGAGTTGTCCTCAGATAGTGCTTGAATCACCACTAAAGCATCTCTCTCCACTTTTAGATGACTGATGTCCAATTACAACGCAAATTTCAATCCTTCCACGGTTCCACCATTGCTAAAGCCTCTGTTTCACATGTTGAGTGCACGCGAATTCCACATTACTTGACCAAAGCAGAAAGCTCCCCATGAATAACCATGCCCAGCCCCGGTGAGTGAGTTTCATTAGCGCCATCAAATTAAGTGTAAGGAACTGACCTTCAGGCCATCGAAGCACTATCACATATTTGACCAACAGAGAAATCTTGGGCTCATCATACATGTCCTCCATGTTATCCCAAGCATTTAACCACTGCATCAATGTGTTATAGCCATGGCCAGCCATTCGGACCCCCAAGTAGTAGTGATACATGACAATGTATAAATAAGTGGTCCAATGTTTCAGATGCCTCTCCACACAATTGGCAGCAACGATCAATCTGTTGGCATCAATTCATGAGTTTAACTTTTATTGAGAGCATGCCATGTATGTAATGCCAGAGAAATAGATGAATTGGGAATTGTAAATGTTTAATTGCCCAGAATTTCCTCCATGAAACATTCCTGAAGGCATTACTGACTGTAGACGTTTGTGCCTTTTGCATTCTTATCTGTTTGTAACCAGATTTTATGGTTAGTTTGCTGTTAGGAGAGTATGTCCACAAACTATTGCATCTCTTCTTTTTGTTTGGGGATGAATTTTCCAGGAAAACTTTTATGGATTTGGAAAAGGGTGAGAAGAGATGATTTGATTACCCCTGGGGAGGTTGTGGGAAGGTGCTGGTACAAGTTTGGATTGAGTTGGGAAGGTGGGGATGGTGACAGGTGGAGTGAGGCCCTGGTTGTTGGATACTGGAGGTTTGCTTTGGGTGGCTATTGGGTATGGTTTACCTTCTTCAAAAAAAATGTTGCAAATTGTGGGGATTGTGACAGGTGGAGTGAGGCCCTGGTTGTTGGATACTGGAGGTTTGCTTTGGGTGGCTATTGGGTATGCTTTACCTTCTTCTAAAAAATGTTGCAAATTGTGTCACAATCGGTTTTGTCAATTCTTTATCTAGTATGGTGGCACATCAAATTGCAAACCCAACAATGTTTGTAAATAAATCTAGTTAGAATTTTGCTTTCTTAACTGTTTCAGCTTGTGTAGGCAAGTTCCCAATATCCATTAACATATTGTTTATGCATTGGGCTTTTCTGTTGTCTTTAACTCTAAAATATTGTGAAGTAATGTTGCTTCTAAGAAACGCAGATAAGGCGACTAAAAATAGCAATTGGAGTATTGGACAATATAGATTGAGGAGCTTTGTCCTCTGACTAAATCAGTTTTAATAAATCCTACCAATCATAAGTTTGAGGTTGCAACTCCCTAGGTGAGGCATCATAGATTTTTGCCATATTGGTAGGTCATACTTATTGGATTGTGGGTGTGGGTTCTTACTGCTATAAACACAAGTGATGGTTGGCATTGCATCAGTTTATGTTCTAATTTTCAGGAAAGGTGTGGTCTGTGAAAAACAGCCTTTTTGGTGTTTTCTCTTTTTTTTTTTTTTATTTTACTGTTGCTAGCAACAACATACTGACATGGCATTGAAAAATGCCTATGTGGCAGCAACAGCAATGGTCCCAAATAGAAAAGAGTAAAAAAAAAACGTTTTCTGAGAAAACAACATGCTAATGCGGCACTTTCTCAAAAAAAAACCTCTTTAGAAAACGGCATTGGTTCTAAACACCACCTGAACTGTAAAGATGGGTGGTTTTATGTGTTTTGTTGTTGTTTAGTCGCATAGTTTTCAAGGTGCCAAGGCAAGGCTGCCTTGTCGCCTAGTCGCTTAGGTGATGGATTTTTTTTAAATAAAAACATGTATCCTATGGTATTTCCCTAGGTTCCCTAATCATATTTCCTTAATAAATATCCATAATTTTCATAAGAAACGTATAAACTTCATGTTATATAGAAAATTAACATATTCCAACATATTCATGAGAAGAAAAAGAAGAAAGAAAAGAAAATAAAAAAAAAACATAGGGGCTGAACCCCTATTTCTGTTATAGGAAAAGAAGAAAAGAAAAGTAAACACACAAAATTAGTAAAGAAAAATAAGAAAATGTGTTGATTGGACAACATTTTATGTTTTTCCTTGCTTATCGGTTCAGGTTTTGAAGTCTTTGAGGGTTCAATACAGCATTTAGCAATGTTTGTGTTGATTAAATGCTAACAAATAAGAAAATAATAAAAAGAAATTAGTATATAAACACACAAAATGAATATTTTAGTTTAAAAATGTCTATTTTATAATTATAACCTCTAAAAATTAAGAATATAAAAGTTTGTTATAACACGCTATAGTAAACTACTTGGCGATTAGGCGAGGCGAGCCTCCAAGGGTGCCTTGTTGCCTAGGCGATCGCCTTGACAACTATGTTTAGTCGTTATTTTTTGATTTCTGATATAGTGTCATATAGCTGAGACCAAGTATGCATATTTTTTTTTTTTTTTTTTTTTTTTAAATTAAGTTTGACTGGTTTTGTTTCATGCAGCAAGCAGCTCTTGTGCTTAATGCTTCTCGCCGATTCCGATACACCTTGGACTTGAAAAAGGAAGAGGAGAAAGAGCAAATGAGAAGGAAGATTAGAGCACATGCGCAAGTCATTCGAGTAATGTTACTTGTCAGAAAGATATCCTTTTGTGCAGTTATGGTTGTTTTGTTTACTCTCTAAACTTTGAGTTCTTATTTTCTTAGGCAGCACTTCTTTTCAGAGAGGCTGGGGAACGAGTAAATGGTATTCCTTTTCTTAATGTCCCATTATTAAGATTAAAATATTCTTGTGCATGATAAATGTAAGGCATTTATTTTCTTACAATTAAATGCTTTGTATTGGTAATGATCTTGATTTTGATTTTCTTGCTTTTCTTTGTGTTTTATTTTAGGCCTTTTACAGAAATATTATGTGTGCTTACATCTCTTATTTGTCCTTTATAACCACCGATCACTTTACTGAGAGAAAGCTTGCCATTTATCACCACTTTCTCTATTATATATGTTTTGATTCTTTTCGTTACTTGTAATGATGGAGTTATATTCATATTATTGTTGCATATGCCATGAAATTTTGTTCTTGTTTTATTTTATTCTTGGTTGTTGGTTTTAGTATTAGGTCCCTTGGTACCACCACACCCTACTGGTGATTATGCAATTGGACGAGAGCACCTTGCATCAATGACCAGAGATCATAATTTTTCTGCTCTACAACAATATGGGGGGGCAAGTCTCTCACTAAATGTTCTAATTGATTTGATGTACCTTTTGTGTATCCCTATGTGATATACCCATCATATTCCTCCAGGTTAAAGGACTAGCTGACTTGTTAAAAACAAACCTAGAGAAAGGTACTATAGGAGATGATGCCGATTTACTGTCTCGAAGGAATGCATTTGGATCCAACACATATCCTCAGAAGAAAGGACGGAGTTTCTGGGTATAGTTTTGGCATATTGTTTTATTAGAAAGTGTCATTGTTTTTGATAGTTGAAAAGTGTCATTATTTTCATCACTAGTTTTAGTTATGATGGTTCTGCTATTGGGTCCATTTATTTATGGATGTTATATTGTTGTAGATGTTTCTTTGGGAAGCATGGCAAGATTTAACCCTTATCATTTTGATGATAGCTGCTGCAGCATCCTTGGCACTGGGAATAAAGACAGAGGTGAGATTGGCTGTGGTATATTTGACTTGTTTTTACCTCAACTTCTAACTAATAAAACAATGTGGTTATTCATTGGTGAGTATGATTGTAGCTACCAAATATATGTACCGATAATCTGTTATCATCTCTTGAATAATTTTCTGTAGCAAATACCTATTTGGCATGCAGAATATATGGATCAACTTATTGGCCAAACTCCAAGATCGACCCGCTTATTGGGCTCACTTTAGCAAAGCAAGGGTTGAATAAGAATCACCTTTTTTTTGGAAGAATTATATATACGTTAAAGCGGGGAGTGATAGCAATGCTATGCTGTCAATCTATGTATTATATAAGACATATGCATTGCATCTTAGTTTAAGAATGCTGCGGTTAAGTGTTTACAACACATAGAAAAATGCAGTTGAGTTATTTGAATTTTATCTTAGATTTATGCTCTCAATCTATGTACAAGTTGTAGACTTTTTATTCCCAACCATATTAGATTCATATAAACTATACATTTCAAATAATAAACTATTAACTTTTTCCTTTTGATTTTCAATTTCAGTATTCATATTTTCACAATATGATTCAAGTAAAATATCTACACCATCTTTTTTAATCCTAAGATCTAATATTGCAGCTAAACAATAAAGAGGAGAAATGTTCTCCCAATATTTTTTAAATTTATTTTTCATTATTTATTGATAAAAAAATTATTTTCCATTATTTCAACAATACTTTTAAATTGTGGATTTTTTCTGTATTTAGCAAAACATTCACTAATCATGAATAATTGATTAACTAAAAGACAACTAGTTGGGTAATAAACACCCGAAAATTCCTTAGTTGTATCATAAAAGTTGTGCAAAAAATCTCTTATATAAATGACCATTTCCCAATCTTCATCAAGTATAATATCATGTGGTATTTTAGAATTATAAAAATCAGAAAGAATTTGTTTATAGGGAATACAACTTTCTAACATAAAATAGATAGAGTTCCATCTATGTTGAACATCTAACATAAAATGTTTAAATTTTAAACCATAATTATGACATAAATATTTTAATTCTTGTTTTCTTGCTCTAAAACTTTTAATATATATAATCCAATTTCTAATTTTAGAATTATGATGAGAAATAATATTTAAAGCATCTTGAATACATAATTAAGATGTGATTTGCACATCTAATATGAAATAATTTACCATTAAAATGGGGTTTTAATTGAGATTTTAAATTATTTATTGTTGACATTACCAAAACTAATAGAAAATAGTTTATTGTCAATTCCATAAGCATGCTAAGTGTTTAAAATACTTGCAACAATAGCTGGCCTAGTATGTGGCCATTCAAGCCTAGTAAAACTTAAAATTCTTTTTTGTAAAAACCAGTTTTCATCCATAAAATGACTAGTGACACAAATATAACTTAAATTAAATTTAGAGGTCCAAGTATCAGAAGTAATTGCAATTCTAGAATTAAGATTTGATAAAGTAGAAATTAAAATTTGTTTATATGAATAAAAAACTTTCAAGGCATATGCTCTAATAGTATTTCTAGAATTTTTTTTTTTAAATTGAGGATTTATAGAAGGACGTAAAAATTTTTCAAGTTTTTTGTCCTCAATTAATGAAAATGGTTCTTCAACATGTACAATATATTTTGCCAATTTTTGCCTCATTTTTTCTTGAGAAAATTTAAAAGTACCAAACCCCCCCTCCTAATTTGTGTTTGGGATTTTTCTTTCCCTTCATCTTCTTGTTTCTCATGGGTGGGTAGATGTCTGCCCAAGTGGCCAGTACCACCCTTAATACAATTAGCTAAAGTCATTCCTACACTTTTGGCAAACAACTTTTTTCCTTTTCCCTCAACCTCCTTTATTTTAAATAGTTTCCAAACTGGGTTAGTTAATTTAGTTCCCTACTTCCCTTCCTTTACCCCCAACAATAGTACCAATACTAGGAGTAGGAACTCCAATTTCATTAGCATCCATATCATTATCAATGCTAATGTTGTCATGTTGTGATCGAATATCATTGACATTGAACATGTTGGGCAATTGGTTTCGGTAGGAGCCGACCATTTTTTTTTAATCTAAAAAAATTAAAATTAATTTAATTGTACTCACCTAGATTGCCAGTTCATAATCTCAACTTGATTTCAATGGTCGAAGCCTCCCAACTTGCTAACTGAGATACTTGAACAAGCCTTCTTCTCATTGAAACTTGAAAAAAGTCAAGACTTGTCAATTGGAGAGTAGAGAGAGTATTGAGTGTATGAGACTATGAGAGCTTGAGAGAGTATGAGAAGAGAATTGCTGAATTGGTGTGGTGAGAATGGTGTAGAATTGTGTTATTTATAGCAATTAAAAGTAATTCAATTGCCTAAAATACCCTAAACACTAGTCATTTTTTATTTGTTGGGAGGGGTATTTTGGTCATTGTAAAGTCATTTATTACTTTACCTAAAATGCCCCCAAACTAACTGTTATGTAGATGTGGGGGGGCATTTTTGTCATTTTTTGTCCCCCAAAGCCAAATACATAAATACCTCCCTTATATAGTTGTTGGGGGGTATTTTTGTAATCCCCCCCCAAAAGATCAAACTAGCCGTTGGGGGGGGGTCTTCAACGGCTAGTCGTTGTGAGCCTGCAGGCCGTGTCGGGAAGTTCCATGCCGGCTTGTGGACTTGAAACCCTCGGCCTAGCACAACCCACACAATCGTGTCATGCTTGGCACGTCTGTGTGCTGTCGTGTCAGCTGGTGTAAAATCTACCTATAATGGTCTTTGACACCTAACCTCTTGGCCCATAGTCATCAAAACACTGCCCATAGGGAAGGACCTCTTCCTTGACAGTAAAAAGCAGTGTCATACTCTCTGTTTGGATGGATTCCAGGATTAAAGACAGGTTAGTCCAAAACCTAGTGTAGTATCATAATCACGTTTTGGGATTAAGTGCAACTTTTCAGTTTTGCCCGTCTATCTCTAAGGTCCAGGGCATAAATTGAAATTGATTTCTAAAACAGTAGTAGTTGCTTGGGGTCTAATCCTAGCAGCTGAGACAAGTTGCTCCACTAGTTTAGCAGCACACCGGTGTTAGTTTTGTTAGGATATACTCCCCAAGTTTATCCAAAGGTTGAGAATATTCTAAACTAACACGATTCTATTAAATGTCCAGTTTAAGGAGTAATTCACAGAAGCACACCAGTAAGAGCATGAAACAATAATGTACTTTATTCATTTATTGATAAATGTTTATGTACATCAATCTGATTGTAGTTAAGGGCATATACTGTTTGACATTAATCACATCATTAGTGGTGGTGAGATCAAGGAGTTGCCTCTAGTGCAAGTTAAAATCACTTGGTCCAACATTCAAAGTGATCGGATATGCTACAAGATTGAGAGGGTTAAATTGTAGGCCTTGCCTCATTTCTAATCTCTAGTAAATGTGCACATGCGTTGCACGTGGAAATTTTAGATAATAATAATTGTAATAACAATAATAATATCATAGATATGTCTAGATATTTTGAAATTTCTTATATAATATTTTATATTTTTATCTAATTTTTAAAATTTATTATTTAATTATGTCATCATGAGCTGTCCTATTTGACATTACACAAAAATGGATTTATTTTTATGAAATTTTAAAATTTTTGCTCAATTTTCATTATCAAGAACTCCCAATCCACAGAAGGGGCATAATCAGTCTGAGAATGATTTCTACCTTTATAACCTTGGTGCCAAAAAGTCTAATGCCACATTCCCTAAGGATTTTGGACTTATCAGATTAGGTACTAGCATCTATAAAATTATTGTTAAGGTGTTGTCTATGAGGACTAAGAAAGTTCTCCCTCTGATCATCTCTTATTAAATCCTCATTGCTAATGAATGTGTGAAGGCCTAAAGGATGGGAGTTACTGCCTTAAATATGGGAACTAATGAGGGAATGGAATGCATTAAAAAGGAATATTCAAATTACAATTTCTACCCTCACAATAGAGATGGACCGAATTCAAAAAGAGGGGTATTTTGGTCAAGAGAAGTTCCAGAAACCATGGGGATCTATTAGTAGTATAGATTGGCCTATAGGTTTAAAAACGTGTGGCTTTGTCACCAAGATTTCAAACAAATGTAAAGGGGTGGTGGGCGGCGAGAAGGACAACAATTAAATGGAGAGGAATTAGGTTTCCAAAAACGCTGCAAATGTTCAAAGAAAAGATTAAAGAATGGAATTTAGAGCACTTTGAGAGGCTGGAGGAGAGGAAGATGAGTATAATTGAGCAAATTGTGGAGCTGGACAAGTCTCAAGGAAATTTTAGGGAAGAAGATAATGAATCAAGATGGGAGTTGAAGAGTTAGCTTAAGGACATTTTATACAAAGATGTTAGTTGGGGGCAGATGTCTAGATATAAATGGATTAAGGAGATGCCAACCAAATTTATATCTAGACATCTGCCTAGAATCGGTTGCCTTGCCTATAATTGTGTCCAGATTGGAGATTGAAAAAGGGTGGGGGGTGATTAGTCCACAGGAGATGGCTAGGAATTTTGTAAATCACATCAAATCTATTTAGTTTTGGATTGGCTGAATTTAAGCAGGGGGTATAAGGAGATGCTAGAAGGGCATTTTGATATGGTTGGAATAAGGGGGCCTTTTTTTTTGCATCAATAGATCAAGGCCCTGAGGCCGCATGGTTTTACCATGGCTTTCTTTCAAGATTATTGGGACATTTTAAAGTGTGATCTATTGGATGTCTTTGGAGAATATTTTGAGAGGGGAGTAACTAACTTGGGTCGGGAGTGAATGTTCTTAACCTTGATTCATTAAAAGTTGGGAGCCTTTCAACCTAAAGATTTCAGATGTACAGTCTGGCAACCAGTCTTTATAAAATCATTGCTAAGATCTTGTCTTTAAGGTTAAAAGTCTCCTCCCTTTGATTACCACACCCAATAAAGGAGCCTTTGTGCAAAATAGGCAAATAACAGATCAATTTCTTGTAATGAATGGGTGTATGAAGAGGTGAAGATGCAATTTGTAAGTTAGACACAGAAAAACAACTTGTGATTTGGTGGATTGTTTTTTTTTTTTTTGTTGGAAATTTTGAGGAAGTATTTTCTTTAGTTGTAAGTTGGACATAGACAAAGGTTACCATTTGGTGGATGGTCTTCTTTGCATGTGACCAAACAATCTTAGTCTACTTTCCATCAATTTATCAACCATTGGATCTATTCCTAGGTTGTTGCTTTGAATGAGTCTATAATCCAGGGAAAGACCTCCCTGGGTTATCAATCTTAGTCTATTGTCAATCATGCATCCTTTCTAGTTTTAGGTTGGATGCATTGCTTCAAACACCCACATGAACTTGTTTGGGCTTGCTTCATAAGGTCTTATGGAGGTGGTGGACTAATCTCCTAGGATCAGGAGTGTAAGATGTTAACAACACACTAGTTACTTGATGTAATGCAACTAGGAGATAACTATACACATTGGAAGTTTATGCTGTTGATGCTTGGAGCACTTTGGTACGATACACATGTTTGCTTCACTTCGGCATTTTCACTCAATGTGTTTTATATGTTATGCTTCTGTATTTTAGTTTTGAGCAAGCATGTTTTCTAAATATTTAATTGTAGAAAAAATTAGTTTGTTTTTTATCTATATATTGTTTTGTACTTTTTTTTTGAAGTTCTTAAAAGATTTTTGCCTTCTTTTAAAAGTGTGCATGCCTCTCCTTGCCATTGCACTCAGGCATCAGAAGGCCCTTGTGCTTTTCTTGTGCATTGTGCTTTTAAAACACTGTATGCTTATATCTATGTCTATCTATGTTTATTTGTTTTGATTGATATTTTTGCCATTCTACTATCTAATATAGGGTATTAAGGAGGGCTGGTATGATGGGGGAAGCATTGCCTTTGCTGTTCTTCTTGTTATCGTTGTTACAGGTACACCATTCATCATTCCTGCCTGTTTTAATGTGCTTAGTTTAACCCTTTCATTATTGTTTTGGTCATAACTTTGTTTTCATATATTAGGTATATGTAGCATGTTTTGAATTGAACATGAATTAACTTTTTTTTTTCCTGCGGTCGGGATTTGTGCAATTTCACTTGGTTCATAATATTTGATTAGTTCTTGTTTTCTTATTACTTTTCTGAATTCCTTCTAAGTTGTCATGTCATGACGTGATTGTCCTTTGGTTCCCAATGCATTGGAATGAATTTGCAATTGTGTATTGTTGATTCGCAAAGGAAAAAAGCAAAGCTGAAAATGAGTGGGCTTTGGCAATGGTTAGGAAATGCTGTTATGTAGTCTAAACTCTAAAGCCTTTGCACTAGTAGATTTCCCAAACTAATTCAACCTTGTTCTTTGATCAGTTATTCATACTGAAGGAGAAAGAAAAGAGGATGATGTCCATGGGATAAAGGTATGGTGGTTGAAGTGCAAAGTAACCAGCACCATGAGCCACTTGATGCGTCATATGAGGAAGGGGGTGAAACGGTTTCTAGAGTCTTGACTGAATAGGATGATGAATAGGCAAGGGGTGATGCATGATAACCCATACCCACTTGTGCAATTACCTTGATTTACTAAAGGCAACCTAGGAAGAAGTGAAGGAGAGGAAAAGATGGAAAAGACAAGAGATTGGAGAGCCAAAAGAGAAAGTGGCAGCCCCCACTCATAATTTTATTAGAGTGAATATAAATTAGGTTGAAAGGACAATAATACCCTTGCATCACTAAACATACATATTATAACACTTCCCTCAAGTTGGGTCATAAATGTCAGTCATCCCCAACACATTAGATGAATCATTGTGATGTTGGGTAGTTATACCTTTTGTGAATACATCAGTCAACTGATTTAAAGAACTAACATATGCAATACATATTTTGCTTGTTTCCAACTGTTCTCTAATAAAATGCTTGTCTATTCCCATGTGCTTGGCCCTGTCATGTTGGACACATGATTATGAGCTATTTTTTTTGATAGATAAAATATCATATTTCCATTAATTCAAAGACCGATTACATGAACATACCCTTAAAGAGGCATGAGGTGCCGTTTCTCCAAACAGAATGCACATAAACTAAAGCAAACAGTACAAGAGTGCTAATACAAAATTACAGTAGAGCCAGAATACTGTTTCCTCTTCGTCCATTGTTTTGTGAAGACATCAGCAAATGTATTAGCTGATCTCCCAACCCACTATATTATTACAAACATATTCCTTGTCAGCCATTTGTATTTCTTTAGCTCATTTTTGTAACCCCACACGACATCATCCAGATTATTTAGCCAATCCACCACTATCTTAGAATCCTATTCAATCATCAATTATGAGCTATATTGATGGTGTCACAATAGAAAGACATTGGGCTGGTTATTGGAAAACCAAATTCAAGCACATTTTCACTCACAATATCTCTGAAACTCCTTGAGCCATGGCATGATTCTCTCCCTTAGTATTTGATCTAGCAACTATTGGTTTTTTTGTTTTTTGCTTCACCAAGCTTTTTACAGATTGTCATGTCAGAACAGTAAAAAAGTAGGCTGTTTTACATGCTGAATACCCTAACCTCTATCTAGTATCATTTGTCATAACCTATCCCTCTCTAGTCCTTTAAGGCTTTAACACAGGTGCAAAAATATCATATGAATGTCTTCTGTCATTCTTCTTCCCGTCATTATACTCCCACTTGAGCAGCGTTCTTTCTACATTCTGGTAATTGGAGAATTGGTTTTCATTAAAAACCCTACTTGTTGGTTAAGAGTGAAAGCTAGAAACAACGATCAAATGGAAAGTGAAGCCTCCATGGTAGAAATAATGGTCACTGACAAAGGGGAAGGGAAAGGGAAACTTGCAGTTTTTGAAAGTAAGAATTTTCAGTTTCTCTAGCGAAATATATCGCTTATTAATCACACATTCACACTAGCACAAGTTCATCCAAAAAAGAGGGAAAGACGCAACACCCATGTCATATCGTTTGCAACTGCAAGCATCACTCTTGCTGAATCTCAATGAAAAATCAAATGGTTTGTTGGTAACCAACTTTGTTGGCTCCTGGGTAAGCCATTGGTTTTTTTCCCTTCAATATAAAAGACTGAAAAAACTGTGAAACTGAACCAGTAAACTGGTTAACCAGTAAATTTTGTTTAGTACTTTTGAAAAAACCGAAGCTACTGGTTCAGCTTCAACTATATGCCCATGGTTTGGTTAACCGAACTGTGAGCATGACTACCAGAAGAGCTCTTTCTCACACATACAAAAGGGACCTTTTTATGTCTAATACCGACCTTAGACTAAATGAGGGACCACTTCCATTGTTATATTACAAACTTATCCAATGGTTGAAAAATAAAACGCATACCCAACACAAACATGGTGTGATTTGCTTGACATTATTTAAGCCCCGTGTGTTGGTCAACCTTGTTAAACCTCCTATATCATGCTCTTGGAGATTGTTTCAAACGTTCAATCTATACAAAGACTTTAGGTGGCGAACTTTCCCTTCACTACCTTTAGCAGGAAACCTTAATGGTAATACCATATACACTTCCTCTTCTAAGTCCATTTAAAAAAGCATTCTTTATGTCAAGTCGATGAAGATGCCTTCCCAAGTTAGCAGTTTAAGATAAGTGAACATGTATGGAGTTCATTTTTTCTGTTGGAGAACATGTCTCTATATAATTTGCACCATACATTTGGGTGAAATCCTTGCCTACCTTCTTGCCTTTATACCTCTTAATGGATCCATGAGCTTGATGCTTCACAAATAAGACCCACTTGCACCCCACAAGCTCCTTTCCTCAAGGAAGATATCCACCAATTCCTACTTCTTGAAGGGCACTAATTTTCTCTAACATGGCATTTGGTCAACTCAATTAATTTTAGGGCCTCCATACCATTTTTATGAAGAGAAACACTAGAAATAGCATTGGTATATAGGGATGTGAACGGTATTCGAAAATCCGATATTCGCCATAATCGAATCGAATTTGGATAATTCGAATATCTAACCGGTCGAATTCGGATATGACTTGATTCAATTTGATAAATATCCGAATTCGATCGATTATTTAATTCTTATATAATATATAAAATATTTTATATACTTTATATATACTAATTAAGTTATATATTTATATACTTTATATCAATAAAATATTTATTTTATATATTTGTTAATTATTTAAAATAATTAATTAATCGAATTCGAATCGAATTGAATATTTAAAATAATTAATTATTTAAAATAATTAATTAATCGAATTCGAATCGAATTGAATATTTAAAATAATTAATTATTTAAAATAATTAATTAATCGAATTCGAATCGAATTGAATATTTAAAATAATTAATTATTTAAAATAATTAATTAATCGAATTCGAATCGAATTGAATATTTAATCGGATTCGAATTCGGATATTAATTTTTAATATTCATTGGACATTGAATCGAATTCGGATACCAGATTTTCTAATCAGATTCGAATACGGATATCGACTGATCCGATTTGAATTCGATCCATTTACACCCCTAGTGATATAGGCATATTAAGCCTTGTCTCTTGAGAGCCCATTGATACAAGGTTTATGATCTTTGGTTGCTCATATCTTCAGATAAATGATGGTCCTTCTAATGATGAGAATAGACTTGAAGAGGTTGCAAATGAGGAGGTTAAGATTGAGGAAGGGTGATATGGATGGACAATGGAAGTTGATCACCACAACATGTCTCCCCTCGAGGGGAGGCAAGGATGTAAGGCTGAGACTCAAAGTACAATACATCCGTGACTTTTGTAACACAGACCAAAACATTTAATTTTTTTTTGATGAAGGATAACTAAGGAAAACATGTGGAGACTTGGTATCTAGCTTCTCATGAGGGGAGAGGTCACGAACAAAACACTTGCATTGAAAATTACAAAGTGGGTAGACGTCGGAAATAACTAATGATGGGGGCCCCAAATTGTGAGATTCTCGTAGGCATGTGATTAATCAAGTAGGTTGTGGCAAGAATTGCATCTTCCCAGAAATTCTTTGGTACGTTCTTTTGAATCATTAACTATGAGCAACCTCCAACAAATGTTTGTTCTTCCTCGCAATGATCGTTTTGTTGTGGTGTCGGTGGGCAAGGTCTTTGATGCAACATCCCATTGTCTGATAAAAACAAGTAAGATTTTTATTGGGTATTGTTTTTGCATTGTCTGACTTAAAAACTTCAATCTTCATATGCGGGGAGCACATCATTCGAAGAAAATCTTGTATTATTTCTAGGACTTCTTTTGACTGAAGTGGATATACCATTGACTGCAATAGAAGTAGGGCCACAAACATTAGTGAAACAACATGAAATATAGACTTAGCGCGTATATTGTTCAGAGGGAAAGGAAGGAAGTTCTACAATGTTTGCTCATTTGGCATGTAGAACATTACAACGATGAGAGGGACACTAAATTACATAACTTCAGAAATGACATTATGAAAACAAGATCCAAACGACAATTCCACAAATAGATTTGGCTGTTGCTACACTAATTGATAAGTTCTCTCATAAGACAAGCAGGTTTAGATTTCTTTAGGCTAGCTCCATCATCCAAAATATAAAGCCCATCAAACATATATCCCCCTTCCAATTGTTCTCCTTGAAGTCAAATCTTAAAAGACAAAAGAACTTTGATAAAAAGGTTATAGAATAGTTGTGTGATTTGGTAATACTTTTAATGAAAAGAAGATTAATAGGAAATTTTGGAACATAGGGACTAAGTGAATATCACTGGGGACTAGGGAGAAATATAATTCCTTGAGAAGCAATGGTAGAGAAAGAACCATCTGCCAATCTCACCTTCTTCTGGACAATAGTTGGACAGTTGCTGAGAGGCAAAGTGGCTAGGTTTATTAGTTATATGTTTGGAAGCCTCAGAATCAATTATCATCATTTGAAATAGAGAAACGCTTAGCGACGTGGAAAAGGAATTATATCTCATTGGGGGGGGGAGAATAACCCTAATTAAATCCACTTTAGCAAATCTTCCAGTGTTCTACATGTTAGTGTTTAGGATGTCACAAGGGATAGTGAGGAAAATTCAAAAAATCATGAGGGATTTTCTTTGGGAGCCAGGGGAAAAGCAGAAGGATCATTTGATTTGATGGGAAAATGTGAGGAAATTGAAAGAGGAAGGGAGTTTGGGAATAACTAATGTTAGACTGAAGAATCGGGCTTTGCTTAGCAAATGGCTTTGGAGGTTTCCAAATGAAAATGATAAATTATGGCACAAAGTGGTTGCAAGTATTCATGGCATGTCGAGCAATGGATGGGATGTTGGATGTCTCTGTAGGGCTAACTTGGCTTCTCCCTAGAAGGCCATCCGTGATGTTCTCCCTTCATTCGTAAATTTTATTAGGTATGATTTGTCTTCTGGTAGCAAAATCAGATTCTGGGAGGATTTGTGGATTAGGGATATTCCTTTAGGTGAGAATTTTTCTTCTCTTTGGAATGTTGGATGTCTCTGTAGGGCTAACTTGGCTTCTCCCTAGAAGGCCATCCGTGATGTTCTCCCTTCATTCGTAAATTTTATCAGGTATGATTTGTCTTCTGGTAGCAAAATCAGATTCTGGGAGGATTTGTGGATTAGGGATATTCCTTTAGGTGAGAATTTTCCTTCTCTTTGTGATCTGTCCAGGTTCAAGGGTAAGCCTATTTCTGATTTCCTAAGCCATCCTTCTCACCTTTCAGGGTTTAATTGGAACTTTGGATTTAACAGGAATCTTAGAGAGTCCAAACTTCTTGCAGTATCTGAGTTGTTAGGATTGCTGAATTCAGTTTTCTTGGGGGAAGGTGGGTCAGATTCTAGAGTTTGGGGTCCTAATTCTGATGGATCTTTTTCTTGCAAATCCTTTCTACATTCGATTGTTGCCACACAATCTTCTCTTCATTTTCCAGTCAAAGAATTTTGGTGCCCTCCTATTTCCCCTAAAATCAGTGCTTTTTGTTGGGAAGTTTTTTATGGTTGTATTAATACCTTTGATAGGAAAAGACCAAATTGGTGCTTGTCCCCAAATCGGTGTGTCTTGTGTAAGTTGAGTGGTGAGACTGCTTTCCACCTTTTTATATCTTGCTCTTTTGTCAGTTTTATTTGGAATTTGTTTACTTCCCTTTTCGGGTGCAGGTGGTCCTATCCTGGCAGGGTGGAAGGCTTATTCAACCCTAATGGTATCAGCGGTAAGACAAGGACGGGTAGGATTCTTTGGAGGTGCACTAGAGCAGAAATACTTTGGACCATTTGGGAGGAAAGAAATGATAGAATATTTAAAAGTAAAGAAACATGCAAGGAAGCTTTAGTTGAAACAATAACATTGAGGGTGGCACACTTGGTAAAAAGCTTAAAGTTGTTTTCAGATTTTAAGGTCGAAGACTTTTTCAGGGTTTGGGGACTTATTGCTGCTTCATCATCTATGAGATGACAAGTTTTTGAGACTTGGTCCCCTCCAATAGATGGTTGGAAGAAGCTGAACTTTGATGGGAGTTGTGAGGGTAACCCAGGCCCTTCAGGTATTGGTGGGGCCATTAGAAATGAAAAGGGTTCCATCATTGCTCTGTACTCTGGTCCTGTGGAGGATGGTGATATGGCAAGGGCAGAGTTTCTAGCTGCAGTATATGGGGTTGAGAAGGCTAAAGAGTTGGGGAGTAATAGACTGATCATCGAGGGAGACTCAAAAACTGTGATAAAATGGTTGTAGAAATGGGAAGGGGTGACATGGCAGTTGAAGAATGATTTCAGAAGATTTAAATGGATGTCAAGGAATTTGTCAATTCAGGTGGTTTGGGTTAGGAGATCGGCCAACAGTTAGGGCAGATAGCTTAGCAAAGCAAGGGGTTCAAAGAACATATATGTTTTGGGCACATTTGTAATTCTGTCCTGGGTCAGCTTCTATGCTGATTTCTATTGCAACTTCTTGTTGTTGTGTCCTAAAGCATCTTAATTAATGAAAAATTTTCAGAGTTATTGATTAAAAAAAAGAGGAAACATAAAGTGCCCTGCTATCCTTTTCCAGCTGATCTCATGGAACTAAGTAGATAATCCGAGGTACAGAATCCATCGAGTGCTTTTGAGTAGTCATAATAGTAGTGTGGTTGGGATGAATTGCTGATCCGCTATAAGTGGCTGATTCTTCTTCTGCCATGTTAACCTCCTAGGACACTTCAATAAGTTGAAAAGACAAGCTACAACAGGAAATAAGGGCTGTATCAGTCTATATAGACCACCCTAACAGCTTTGCGCATCAGCCATTGTAACCAGGCTGTTTGGGCACAACTGATTCACAAAGTGCATTGCAAGATTTGCTCCTATGGTCTCCGAGTTCCAACAGGCCTTGGTATGTACCATTGGATGTGAAATATATTCAAAAAGTTTCCACATCAGTCCTTTATTCAGGTCTGTAGAGAATATCCTTGGTGTTACCACCAAGGGAAAAGAATAAGAAAAAAGGGTTTTTCTACCTTTGATCAGTCCAGGAGGTCCAATCTCCAAGGTCTGTTTCCTTGTCTTTTTAGATCACCTGATGGAAAAATTGGTCAAAAGGGGAGAAACTTGAGAGAACTATTGCTCAATTGCTTTGATACCACAAAAGCAGCCCTGGAAGAAGTGAAGAAGAAGAAAAAGGGAGATGAGAGATAAGACAAGAGATTGGAGAAAATGTGAGAGTGGTGCTCCCACTCGTTATTTTATTAGAGTGAAATAACTAAGATGAAAGGACAATAATGCCTCTTGCATCACTAAACATACATATTAGAACAATTACCGAAATGATTTGTCATTATAATACTGAACTACTTGGGACCTAAGAATTTTGTAGAAACTTAGGATTGTTTTTAATCATTTTGATATATCATGAGTGAGGTTACTTTGTGGCCAATATTCTTGATATTTTGTATGACTGGTAGTGATTCTAGGTTTTTGACAATGTTCAATAAGGAATTCATACCCTTAGACAACAGGGGAGAATCTTCTAGTTTCAGGGAATCTTGATTAGTCTCAAACTTTGACTGGGAAATCCTAGTTGCACTTGGACTCCTATATTCATCCTCGGATAACATTTGGTTAATTGTAGATAAGTTCCCTTTGGAATGAGATTCCTTGAGAGGAATCCTTGTTGCATAGGGACTCTTGTATTTATTCGTAGGTCACTCCAAAGCAAGTGCAAGAAGGTTTTCTAGTTGGACTGTTAGAAAGCTTCCTAGTTTGTCTGGGGCTTCTAGAAGTCTCACAATTTTATTAATAACACTCTGAATTCTAACACTCCTTGAGAGGAATCCTAGTTGCACTAGGATTCTTATAGAAAATAAAAAATAGTAAACATAATACTAATAAGAAATATAAACTTAAATTTTAAAATTAATGGTCCTATTATCTAAAATTAAAATACATAAACATAACATGTAAAGCATATTCAAATGAAAATTTAAAAATATCAAACATATAAAACATTTTCAAGCATGTAAAGACCACAATCTCTTTTTTTCCTCAATTGCATTTCTTCAAGTAGTTAATGTGATGTAAAACATATTACATTCCTGATCTTACGAGTTGCCTTTGTGCCACGCCCCTCGAGGCAAGCCCAAACAAGTTCATGTTAGGGTCTTAAATTCTTAATTCTCACACAGAAAATAATGATTTTATAATTTTAATTGCCTTTTAAGAAGATATTTTATTAAGATGAATGAACGAACAACATTAGCAAATAGGGGGTTCTTGGAGCCCCCGACCCAGCAGCTAGGTTTAAAAAAAGCAAAAAAGCGTACAATTTTCAAAAGGAGCGTTCCTGGGCCAAGGAGCAAGGTGCATCAGGTGCACGCCTAGGCGCACCATGTGTGCACCTTTTGAAGTGCTGCGCCTAGGACCTGGGCGAGGTGCCTACCCTAAAATGCGCCTCGCTTGTGCGCCTGAGGCACACCTTTTAAATCACTGCCTGGGTGTGCATTTTGAAAACTGTGCTTCAAAAGAGTTTTAGAACTTATTACTATAATGGCAAACATTGTATTTTGCAAAATGCTTTTGCATTGAATAACTGACTTGTTATGTGACTTCGTGAGACATGATTTCTAGGTGTAGTCAGAGTTGAGACAATAATTTCTAAGTAGTTTCCTAGTCTTTGATATTATTGTATGGAAAGATTGAGTTGTCGTTAAATGTTGCATTTAAGAGTTTGTTGGAGTTTTTCTCCAAGGGGTATTACTGCATGTGTTATCAGGCCTCTTTGCAATTACAGGTCTTTCTAATCCTTACCATAATTAGAGATATGGGAACAAAGGTTTCAATCCAAGAGTGGTGTGGATTGACAATGTATCCTTGTGCAAAACTGTAACCCTAAGTAATAGAAACCCCAATTGGAACTGACAACCCCTAGTGAACCAGAACTATTGATCTTTCCTGCATGAATCTTGACATTCTCATATCTTGTCACATGGCCTTTGGTTTAATTGGTTAGAATTGTTTTTTGTCTTTGTTTTCTTCCAAAACATCATGCATCAGGAGGCTGCCTATTTATATCTACCCCTTTTTAATGCATGTGCACAGAACACACATTTATAAAAAAAAGAAACAAAAATAAAAAGGACAGGTGTTATCTTCTTGTTTTACTTTTTGTTTTTTTCTTTTTCTTTTTTTTTCTGAAATTTACTGTGAACTATTTCATTATTTAGTTGTACTGGAGTAGATCCTATTCTCTTGTTTACTATTAGTTTTTATTTTTATTTGTATAGCTGTCAGTGACTATCGACAATCCCTTCAGTTCCAGAACTTAAATGAGGAGAAGCGAAACATACGGTTGGAGGTGGTCTTCTATACTTATCCATTCACTTCTTATACTTATGTTATCTAGACACATTTATGTCCATGTATTGTTGTTTTCAGTGTTGTAACACTTGGACTGGACATAAAACCAGAATGCTCATTGGGTTGTGCTTTTACCATTTAATGGGTTCTTAGCCCATTTGGACCATGAAAATCATTATTTGACTGGGACCTGAAAAGGTCACTGAGTCACTGGTTCAACCATCAGGGTCCATGTCTTACAACACTTGCTGTTTTCCTACCATGCTGTTAACCAGGTACGCCTATTTAACCTTTTAGTACAGGTCATTAGAGGAGGTAGAAGGGTGGAGATTTCAATATTTGATATTGTTGTTGGTGATGTTATACCTCTTAAAATTGGAGATCAAGTAAGTGGATTGTGATTACTTGCTTCCGGTTGGTTGTATTGCACATGCTCAATCTATATCACATTTTTATTTTACTGTTCCAGGTTCCTGCTGATGGAATTTTGATTTCTGGTCATTCTCTTGCCATTGATGAATCTAGCATGACTGGAGAGAGCAAGATTGTAAGATTTTCTTACTTTCTCATTTTATCATGTGTCTAATAATTTTAACTGCTTGCTAAGCGTGGGTCATTTGCAGGTTCACAAAGATCAGAAGGCTCCATTTTTGATGTCTGGATGCAAAGTGGCTGATGGTTATGGAACCATGCTGGTAAAACATTATATTTTCCATTTTTTGCTCACTGTGCACCATATATGGTTGCATTCTGCATGCCGTAGCTTTGGGTATAGCTGGCATGTGACTTGTTAGCTAATATATCAATGACTAGCTAATATATCAATGACTAGAATGATGTGCCAATGGATTACATTGCCTTCGAAATTTAAGAACCCAGAGTTGAAATATATCGATCAATAATAGCATCATTTAGTGCTCAAGGATGGTAAGCCCGAGTCAGGTTTGATCAGTTTACAGTTTTATACTACTTGCAGGGGTTTAGCTGTGCTAAATTGCAGCTTTTGTTGAGAGTAGATCTGACGGTTGATTACTAAAGTTCTGGTGAAGTGCCAAGATGGTATTGATGCATTGTTAAGTGTTAAATATGGAAGCCGTGCAGTTGCAGATGCTCTAAATTTGCGGGATTTTTTAATGGTCATATGACAACATCTAAAGAAAATATTGCACTAAAATATTATTACAGGTTTTTTTATGATGATTAAGCCTGTTGAGGAGGTGTTTTGCTCTAATGACTAGATCTGTGAGAAAATTATTACAAATCTGATGACTAGATCTGTTACAAAATTATATACTATGAAGTTGTCTTGTGGACTCCAAGGATTAAAAGTAGATAATAGAATACATTCTAATTTAAACTCACAGAGAGTGCAGACAAATCTAATTGGGTCATCCAAATAATCTTTTACACCAATGAAAACTAAGAATTCATTTCATGTCCAAATAGAATTTTGAGCTGGTTCAGTGTGGTCATCATTTCCGTAACATAATCATGTTTGTGTTCACTAGGGAATATGTCAATTCTAGTAAAATTTCATGTACTACCCATTAGGGGTGAGCAAAAAAATCCGAAAAACCGAATTGATTGAAACCGAACCGGTCTATTCGATTTCGGTTTGATATTCTTAAAAAACTGATAGTTTTGGTTCGGTTTCGGTTAACCATTTTAAAAAAATCGGCGGTTAACCGAACCAATCGATATAAACAATAATATATATATTTTTATAAATAATATAATTTGTATATATTTTATATTATATATTTTAGTTTTTTTGAAAATCAAATAAAAGATTTTGTTTTATTAGCTACAGACTTTTAAACTATTTAAAATTTGACACGCAGCCTAGGCCAAAGGTAGCCTAGTCGCCTACCGATTTATTAGCTGTAGGCTTTCAGCCTTAAGGTTCAAATTTCAAATTTGTTTTTGAAATTTGAACCTTTTCAATTAAAAGTTCGGCAATCTGCCTCTGCCAAAGTGCTAGACTGCTAGTTTTCTTTCGTCTTTTCCTGCCAACTTTTTTGTCTCATTTTTCTCTTTTTCTCCCACAATCTCACTCTTTCATTTTTTCTGGCTTTCTCTTCTCTTCGTTTTCTCTTCTTCTTTGACTCAGTTCTCACTCCATAGTCCAGACGGCCGTGCGGCTCATGCCAACCACTTGCAGGACAACACCAAGCGGCAGCGTCGTTTGCCGGAAAACAAGTACCAACGACATTACCAGTCTGACAAGCAAGCACCAACGCTGTCTCTCTCTCTTTCAGTTCTCGCTTCTCTCTCTCTCTCTCTCTCACTTCTCTTTGCGTCTCCACTAGGTGCCAGCTGTGCCACCTCTCAGGCTCTCATTCAGGCGACACTCGACGGCAACCACCGGCACCAACTAGTCCAGCACTGACAGCAACCAACGGCACCAGCAGTCTGGCACCAGAAACCACCGACAGTTTTAGTTTTAGTTTTATTTTATTTTATTTTAAGTGTATAAAAAAACTGAAAAACCGAACCACGGTTAACCGATTGCAATAGTTCGGTTTAGGTTTGGATATTTAAAAAACCGATCAGTTTGGTTCGGTTTGAAAAAATACCTCACGCACCCCTACCACCCATGGAAGTGAAATGGAAATATTTTGTGGAAACTATCTCTTGTACTCCATATAGTGCTGGTAGTGTTTATTGGGGAATATGTCGATTTTGGTAAAATTTTGGGTTGCTACCCTTGGAGATGGAAATATGTCGTGGAAATATTAGGGAGGGGCATTTTAAACCATGTTTCCATTAGGCCGGTAGTAGTACTTCTAATCCACATATTTATGCTATTGTTTCTAACTCATCATGTCAGATGCTATCTTGTGTACTCCACATAGAGCTGATAGTTTTGACTGGGGAATATTTTTATTCCAGTGGTATTTTGTGTTGATATCCATGGATATGGAAATATGTTCGTCGAAATTAGAAAATATGTTGGCATTTTAAACCATGCATGGAACTCTGACATGCTTGATGGAGATACAGTTTCTCAAGCTAATGATGCTCTAAAGCTTCTTGATAGAAAAATGAAAGTTGTTAGCAGAACTGCTCCAAAAGCAGTTGCTGGTTCTTTTGGCAGTCGAAAAGTTTTACTGAATTTATTGTTGAAGGGTCTTCATGGTGGAGATTCCTTCTAGAATTTTCATTTTCTTTAACTAATCTGAAAATCAAGCAGGACCTTGTTGCCATTTGTTGCAATGCAGAAGCTCAGTTTATTAGGTGCCGTTTGGCGAGTCTTTTTTAAAGATCTTCTGGAAGATCTGACATGTAAAAGACGTAGTGGGCTTTTACATAAAGATCTTGGCAGCCCACAGACTGTTTGGTTGGAGGCATGTCTTTCTACGTGAAGGCAAGATGGTGAAAGACGAGAAGCTTCATTTCTAGCTTCCTAAAATAAGCTTGAATCGAGCTTATCGCATCTTTTCGGGGCGGTGTCTTTCGGTGGCTAGATCTTCTCCCAACCAAACAGGAAAAGACGAAAATGCGGGCTGTGGGCTGCCGGGCTAGATCTTCCCCCAAAATGCGAGTTTTGTTTTGATAGGATGGTGACAGTTATTCTCATCGCTGCTTTCATTGCACTGGTAGTTCATTTGGTAGTGAAAAGATTCTAACAAACTTGTTGGCGAAGGGTCTTGATGGTAGAAGTACTTCTCGAATTTGCATGCTTGTAACTGAACTCAAAAAACAAGCTAGGCATTTTTTTTTTTTATGTTTCTTCTGCTAGTACAGTTATGGTACTGAGGGTTTTACTTGGGTCATTTGGCTTGAAGATGGTTATTTTTTGTTGACCACATAATGCTATCATGGGTTGTATGCTGACTCATTTCAAATAAGAAATTTCATTTATGCTGTGTTAGATTTTTGGCATGGCTTCCAGCTGTCTGCTCTACAGGTATGAGTGAACAAATGTGTCTTGGAATTTGTAAAATGACGGTGATGTTGTTATTGAGGATTCTAGATGTTTCATTTGTCTTGAAGATGGTGCTTTTGTTTTTTTTTTTTTTTTGATCAATAACAAGAAACTTTATTAAAACTTATGAAACTTTAATTACAAGAGGGAGGTAAACTATCTTTAACTCCCCCACCAACAAAATACAAAGAAAACAAAATTAGAAATGAGCCCCAAACAAAAGAACCCCTAATCACCTCTTGCTTGGTAACCCATCAGCAAGTGAGTTAGCAGTTCTCT
The DNA here is from genome assembly GCF_000365185.1 of Nelumbo nucifera. Next base: position 1,389,563 of record NW_010729182.1, read on the forward strand.
TCACCCATCTGTATTTCACCTCAATGTCCCTAGTCAACCATTAAAATCTTTTCCTTTCATTGCTGTAGTTCCACAAACCAATGTTGTCTTCCTTTAGCCATCTCATCCAGTGTTTTAAAAGCGCAAGGCGCAAGGTGAGGCACGTGCCTTTTTAAACAAGGCTCAAAAATTAAAAAAATCTAAAAATAAAAAATGCCAAAAAAATTCAAAAAATTATAAACATAATATTGATAAAAATATAAACTTAAATTTTAAAATAAATGTTTTATAAAAAGGAAGAAAGACGGTTCAGCCCAGGGTCAGAACTTTTAGGCCCAAAGTATAGTTGGGGTAGGTGCCAGCTCAGAATTGATGCCATTTCACGGGTAGGCTTTGGTGTATGGAGTGGGGGTTTTTGACATTTTGAATGTTTATAGATCTGTAGTGGAATTCAGAAATCTGCATTGGGGGTGTCCATACTTTTCCGTTAAAAAAACCTATTATCGAAAATTAAAATACATAAACATATTATGTAAAGCATATTTAAATGATAATTTAAAAACGAAATCAAACATATAAAACATTTTCAAGCATATAAAACCCACAATCCCTTTTTTTCTCAATTACATTACATCAAGTAGCTAATGTGACATATTACATTCCTAATTCTATGAGCCGCCTTTGTGCCATGCCCCTCGAGGTTAGGCCAAACAAGTCCATGTTAAGGTCTTAAATTCTTAGTTTTCACACAAAAAATAATGATTTTATAGTTTTAATTGATTTTAAGAAGATACTTTATTTGGATAAATGAATGGACAACATTACCAAATAGGGGGGGGGTTCTCGAAGCGTACATGGATAAGGGACTTCGAGTCGCCTTTATCAGACTGATTGATGACTTTTATCGTTATACATGGATATTTCCTATGTGTACTAGAGACGAAGTCCCAAAGATTATAATGGACTTCCAGAGGATGCGTTCACATAATTTCATGTTGAGATTCGGATTTTTCAATTAGATAACGTGAAAGAATATTTCCATGGTGAGACTATTGAATTTTTTGCTTCTCATGGACCCCTTCGCAAGAGTTCATGTGCAAGAACACCACAACAAAATGGTGTTGCTGAAAGAAAGAATAGACACTTTGGAGTAGCACAAGGGATGATGCATATGAATGTGCCAAAACGTTTCTAGGTAGATGCTGTACTTGTTGTTGAATATGCCATCAATTGCATGCCCTCTAGAGTATTGAACTACATATCCTCCTATCAATTGTTGTTTCCTTAGTCCCCTCTATTTTCCATCCCTGAGTGTTTGGTTGTCGTGTCTTTGTGCATTATTCGTGGTAAGTTGAACCCTTGGTCTATTCCATTTATCTTCCTTGGGTATCCCTCCTCTCAAAAGTGGTACCAGTGTTTTAATCTTGTTGGTCATATGTACTTTGCCTCTATGGATGTTTCCTTCTTCAAGTTTTAACCACTTTACCTTGCTTCTCCTTAGGGGAGAGTAGTACAGAGGAGGAAAAGCAGGTTTGCCAAGTCTCTTTTCCCTCTATTCTGGATCCAACTCCATTTTGTGTCTTTTTGCATACATGCCGTAGAGAACAACAGTGTTCTAAAGATGTAGAACTACCGCACACTAAGCAACCGATGCCATTAGACTCCTATGAGGTAAGTCCAAATGAGCCGGGCACCCTTATCCCTGTTGATTCTCTTGTTCCCATTTTGGTTGTGGATGATCTTGGAATCCTGATTGCTCATAGAAAGGGAGTCAGATCGTGTACTATTAAACACCCCATAACCCACTATGTATCTTATGACCATATTTCTCCCTCTCATCGTGCTTTCTTATTTGATTTTGATAGTATTCCCATACCCAAAATGGTGGCAGAGGCTCTGACTTATCCTGAATGGACAGATAACTATGGAGGAGATTAATGCCCTCCATAAGAATCACACTTTGGAGTTGGTGGATCTTCCAAAAGTGAAAGACCTTGTGGGGTGTAAGTGGGTGTTTACAGTGAAACACAAGGCTGATGGAATAGTAGAAAGATACAAAGCAAGGCTGGTAGCAAAAGGGTACACCCTGGTTTATGGTATTGATTATGATGAGACATTTTCCCCTGTAGCAAAGATGAATTCAATTCGGGTTTTGTTTTCATTGGTTGCAAATCTTGACTCGGAATTGCATCAACTTGATATAAAAAATGCTTTCTTAAATGGTGATTTGGAGGAGGAGGTTTATATGGTTCAGCCACCAGGCTTTTGTGCCAAAGGAAGTGAGAATAAGGTTTGCAAGTTGAGGAAGCCTCTATGGTCTAAATCAATCTCCTAGAGCATGCTTCAACAGTTTTTAGTTGGCAGTTTAGCAGGTAGGATTCAAATATGTCAGTCTAATCACACTCTCTTTGTTAAGAGGTGTCGGGAACAAGTTGTAGTGCTGACAGTGTATGTGAATGATATCATCATTATGGGGAAGTTGGGCTTTGAAATAAAATGGTTGAACGAGTTCTTAGCCTCACAATTTGAGGTAAAGGATCTAGGTCCCTTAAAGTACTTTCTTGGGATTGAGGTTGTCCACTCAAAAGGGGTATTTTCATCTCTCAGAGGAAGTACATCATTGATTTGCTACATGACACAAGCAAGCTAGTGGCAAAACCCGTAAACACCCCCATGGATGTTAATCATAAATCTGGTGATTATGATGGTGAACCTCTAAAGGATGTGAAACAGTTTCAAAGACTAGTGGGAAGATTGCTTTACTTGTCCATGACACGCCTAGGCATAGCTTATCCGGTTGGTTTTTTAAGCCAGTTTATGCATTCCCCTAAGACACCACATATGGAGGCTGCAGAAAGAATTCGTAGGTACCTAAAGAAGTATCCAGGAATTGGCTTGCTATTTCATAAGCAGAACCATCTAAAAGTGGAAGTCTATATAGATGCCGATATGGTAGGTGCTCTGGATGACAGGAAATCTACAAGTGGTATTGCAGTTTTGTGGGAGAAAATCTAGTGACATGGAGGAGTAAAAAACAAAATGTGGTAGCAAGATCTAGTGCTGAAGCTGAGTATAGGGCTATGGCTCATGGGGTGGCTGAAGTACTTAGGTTGAAGAACTTACTAGGAGAGCTTGGTTCCCAATGAATAGCCCCATGTCTCTCTACTGTGATAATAAGGCAGCCATAAACATTGCTACTAACCCTGTCCTACACGACAGGACAAAACACATTGAAGTGGGCAAGCACTTCATAAGAGAAATTAGAAAAGGGTGAAATCTGCACTCCTTATGTTAACTCCAAGGAGTAGCTGGCCGATGTTCTCACAAAGGGACTTCCATACTTGCGACATAATGAGCTATGTATATTCAGCAAGGGGTAAAAGAGGCAGATTATTGCTATCTATTCTGGATGCAATTGTTTGGCTGATCTGGAGGGAGAGGAATGAGTGTATATTCAGCAATAAGGCTGGTCTAATGAGGTGTTGAAAAACAATATAATTGGTACCCTTTGGTCTTGGATGGCTGCCAATCCTTCTGTTTGGGGACAGCCGCTTCTCATCCCTTTTGGTTTTGATGTTATCTTTGATTATACATAATTTCTTATATCTACTTTGAGTATACTTTTTTGTACAGCCATTCACTGTACTTGCAAACTGATATAATTATTTTTTAAAAAATGCATTTTCTTCTGACCCTCTCATTATAACCAATCCAATTCGACCGGTCCTAATTTTGCCATTTACTCCAATAATCGTTTTTTCTTATCCTAAGTAGGGCAATTGATCTTTCATTCCATTTATTTAGTCTTCTATTTAATTCTTGTAGTTGTATTAGTTGTTAGCTGTTAACAGTCCCTTGATCTCTTCCCACCATTTATCAATCAAGTCAATACTAGTTATATCCAAATGCTCCTCCCAAGATCCTTTGGCAAGAAATCTATCCAGTCTTTGAAGAATTTGGGGTTGCTGCTCATTGGACCATCTGAATCTGGCACCATTCAATGGAGGATCAATTATTACCATTGCCTGGTTATGTAATTTCTAAATCTTTTCATTGCCGTCGAGTCTCTCTCGTCTTTACCTCATTTCATATTTAGTTCTGCTTGCAACATTAAAATCTCCCCAAATACCTGATGGGAATCAACATAAGGCATATCAAAAGACAACTGGAACTACTCCTATGCTTATTTGGCATCTTTACAATGATGTGGGCCCACATGGGGCTAGGTTAGCAGTGGGTCAACTTGGTTGGGAAGATCCTAGAGTTTTCAATCCACTTTAAGATGCTTTTTTGTGTGGTGGAGTTTTCTGTTGGACAGGACTTATATGACTTACATTTCTAGACAGAAAAAGTTTTTTTTTTTTTTTTTTTTGTAATTTTGCATGTTTAAGGTGTTATATTTGTGGACAGGCCATAGCCTAGTAATTTCCCTTTGTTTGGCTTTATATATGTAATTGTTTGGGGCAGGTGTAGTCTAATCTAACGTCTCTTTGTACGTGGCTTGTTGGGCATGTTAACTTAGGGGGCAAGTTTCTTCCTTTTGAAGCTTCTTTCTTATTAAGGTTGTAAGCCTCATTTGAAGAACAGTTTCTGGCTAATGAACAGAGAACGCTTCTCTACAGAATTGGGTGTGATTTCCCTCACCTTAGGTATGGTTGCCTGGTTTTTTCATCTTATTTCCATCTTTGTTTTTCTGTCTTGTTACCTTTTGTTTCTGTGGCTGAATCACTAAGATCCTGCATCAACACCATAGCAAATCCAGCCTTTTATCCATGTCTACTAGTTCTTCCAAAATCATTTGTTTTTCAGCCTCCTATTTTGGTGGAGCATAGATGTTTGAAAGGCTCCATTACCAGCCATCTTAATTATTTTGGAACCAAGTGCCAGGTGAATATCTTTCTTTCAATCTTTCTTAGCCTTTTTTGACTACCCTTGGATTTGACATTGTTACAACCTAATTTCTTCCACTGCAAACCATTCACCAATGTTTGATTCACACATAGCTGCTGCATTTCACCAAGATCCTGTTGCATTTCATGGTATTCTCTTCATTTTTTACCTTCCTAACTTGCTTTCTCACCCCCATGTTTAGCACCCCTCCTATTTTACCGTGGTTCCCCACTGGTTTTTAACTTTATTATTAGTTATACTTACCAAGTCATCTCCTCTAGTTTCCTCTCCCATCTCCAGTTATTCACATTATTAAAATCCTTTGAAAACAGTCCTTGCAGCCTCTTGCCTTCCTAGCAGAATGTTCCCAGTGCCTTACTAATTTTAATTTCCTTATTAATCCCTCCTGACTTTAAGCACTTGTTTGCTTTGAAAACTTAGTCTTGCTGTTGTCTTCATCCTATGCACCTTGATCCTCACTACCATTTAATTAGTCTCCTTCATATTCTGCTTTAGCCTTGTAAAAAAGTGCTGGATTGAGGAAGAAACCAACAAGGTGCAGTGGTTGTTGCATCTTATTATTCTAATGTTTGTCGAGCATTTCTAAAATGTTCTAATTACTCTCTCTCTCTCTCTCTCTTTCCCACCAAAGTTTTCTTTTGTTCTCTCTTGCCAATTCCATTTTATAATGGAAATACCCCATTGCAAGTTTTTTATCACCATCAACCAACCGTAAAACCTTCACAATTGGTTGGGAAGCTAATAGAGGAATCCTCAAATGTTTTCAAAATGCAACAAAAAGTATAGTACTTGAGACTCTTAAATCTTTTGATTTGTTTGTCCATTACTTTTATTCCGTACACCACTAATAAATAAAGAAATTAGTGGCTCCTTGATAGTGCACAAGCTTTGTAACGTAAGAAATAAAGTAGAAAACCTTGTGACAACACGCCTAGCAAGATGCCTTACATTTTTTTCCTCCCTCAAATGAGCAAGGAAAAGAGGATGTCTGTAAATAAAGGTTGTTGCCTATCTTGCCTTGGTAATTTAACTCTTTGTAGACCTCAAGTCTCCAATATCCTCTAACATGAGGTCTAAACAATTAGAGTGCAAGAATTTCAAAATAAGTTCTTCCTCTTTATTTTCAAAAAATAACTTGCAACAGTATAAGTAGAGTGGTTATTAGTAATCACTTGCACCACATGTTTCTCCTATTTCCTCAATAACCTTATCAATCAAATCATATAAGTAATTTGTATTGTGAATTTTATTTTGAGGCATCAGTTAATTTAAAAAATTGTCCCCTTAGGAGACAAAAAGTGGGGTTTGTAACATAAACCCTACAAGACGAAAAACAAAAAGTGGAGTTTGTAACAGGTTTTGGGTGAGTGCCTTACATAGCGATCTACCTAATACTCGAGTGAGTGCCTTACATAGAAAACTACAACTGTATAGGCAGTGATTTAAAAGGAACGCCTCAGGTGCACAGGCGAGCCGCATTTTGGGGTATGCGCCTTACCTAGGTCCTAGGTGCACCCCTTTCAAAAGGCGCACGCTTGGTGTGCCTAGGCGTGCACCTGATGCGCTTTGCGCCTTAGTCTAGGCGTGCACCTTTTTAAAATTTTGCGCTTTTTGCTTTGTTGAGTCTAATGACCGGGCTAGGGGTTCTGCCCCCAGAACCCCGACCACGCCCCTCGAGGCAAGCTTTAAGGACCCCCCATTTTCTAATATTGTTCATTCATTCGTTGCAATAAAATATCTTCTTAAAAAGCAATGGAAGTTATAATATCATTATTTTTTATGTGAGAAATAAGAATTTCAGACCCTAAGATAGATTTGTTCGGGCTTGCCTTGAGGAGTGTGGTACAAAGGTGACTCATAGAATCAAGAATGCAATATGTTTTACATCACATTAGCTACTTGAAGCAATGCAATTAAGGAAAAAAAAGAGATTGTGGGTTTTACATTCTTGAAAATTTTTTATATGTTTGCTTTTATTTCTAAATTTTCACTTGAATACTCTTTACGTGTTATGTTTATGTATTTTAATTTTAGATAATAGGTTTTTTAAAACATTTATTTTAAAATTTAAGTTTCTATTTTTTATTAACTATATGTTTTATATTTTTTGATATTTTTGTAATTTTTTTGGCATTTTTTATGAATTTTCTGATTTTCTTGATTTTTTAGCCTTTGTTATTGTAATTTTGCACCTTGCTTAAAAAGGCGTGTGCCTCGCCTTGCACCTTGCGCCTCAGGCGCAAATTGGCCCTTGAGCGTTTTTTGCGCCTTGCGCTTTTAAAACATTACGTATGGGTGAGGTGTCTCTTGAAAATTGCCTAATTGCCTAGGTGTTGCATTGACAAGTTTGGAAGTGACAAGATATCACCTGAAAACTCACAACCCATACCCAAAACAACAAAAACATTCAAACACTTTGATTACAATCTTTTACTCCTCTAATCCTCTCACAACAGAGCAGAAAACACTACCAAGACCCAACAAAAACTTCAAAACACAGGACGATCCATTAAACATTCAAGACAAATCCAACCTTACTACCAAATGATTTTCCCCTTTCTATTTTTCCTTGTTCAACAAATATTTCTCTTCCAACATTCAATACTTTTTTTCCTGCAAAAGCTTCCCTCCATTAAAGTATAAACCCAACACTTTACTCTCTTGAAGTTTAGTTTCCACTATCTTATCTGGATCTGTACTTATAATTTTCTCACTTTGTCTAACTCTACCTCCTTGTTATCCTCCTTAGTTTCTTATTTCTCTTCCTCTAGATCATCTTCAACATCTTGAAACTCCATATTTAATGCTACATTTTCCTTGAGTGACTAGAATTTTCCTACTTTCCTACTCTGATTTTTTTCCATATGAATAGCGTTACAAATGATTTTATCATTGCTCTTAGTTCTAATTTTATCATTCAAAACCCCTTCCTCTTGTAATATCTTTTGTATTTACCACATGGTCTGATCCTAAAATGCCCCTCTTTCAAGCGATGAAAAACTTTTGTAACACAATGTAATTGACCGCCATTTGACCCTTTGGATCTTTTCAAGTTATCTAAAGAATCATCACTTTTGTAATTTTGTTCTAGTCCTCCAACACTTGCAGATTTTTACTTCCTAAACCCGCCCTCAACTTTCTAGTGAAAACCTAAGAAAACGAATCATTGTCCACCTTAGCATCAACCATCATGAAGTTTTTTAAAATCTCTGAGATTTTATCTCCTTTTTTCCCCAAAATTATTCATTTTCTTATGTTTTTTGACTCTCCTCGTTAAGGTCCTTCACCATCTCCACCTCTTTGGATCTTCACCCACCCCACTTGGCTTCCCATTTCTGTGATACTGACCCTTTAAACCAATTGTGCTTCCACCATATTGCACATAGGGGGACGACCAAGGAGAATACAATGTTTTTGTTGATGAATGAAAGGAGATTAGTATCTTTCAAAATTGAATCCTGTTTTTTGATCTTTGAATGCAATAGTTCCACCCATGATGTAACCTTCTGTAGATAGACTGGGCTGAGTAGGTCCTAGTGTCTATTTTATGTTTTAGTGGCAGGTTATTTATTTTGTATGCTAATGGAAGGGGATGAGGAAGAAGAAGAGGGTTTTATAATCACCTCTCTCTCCTCTCACTAATGTGGTTAATTACAAATCGGCCCTTAAGTGGGGCGTCCAACTAAGCATAAACTTAAAGTAACTTAAAAGAAGTTAACATGTCAATAAGATAGGCCCATTAGCATACAAAATAAATAACCTACTATTGAAACATAAAATAGACATTTGGGCCCACGCGTCCCAGTCTCTCTACATTCCCTCTCAAGCTAAGCATAGATGTCTATCATGCCCAGCTTGCTTATATAGTGTGTCTCTCTTTTGGAATACCTTTGGTCAAAACATCAGCCAACTTCTCTTTTGAAGAAATAAATGGCAAGCAAACCTCTCCTGAGGGAATTCTTTTCCGTGCAAAATGTCTATCAACCTCTATGTGTTCAGTTCTGTCATGTTGAACAAGATTATGTGCAATGTTGATAACAGCCTAGTTCTCATAGTAGAGCTTCATTGGTTTTTCATAGTCAACACCCAACTCTTCCAAAAGTTATCTCAACCACAATAATTCCCAAACTTCATGTGCCATTGCTCTGTATTCTGCTTCAACTGAGGATCTGGCTACTATAGATTGTTTCTTACTCCATGAGACAATGTTCCCTACCACTGAAGCACAATATCTTGAAGTGGATTTCCTACCATCAATACATCCAGCCCAAACAACATCAGTGTATGCTTCCAACTTTGTGTGTCCATGTTTGACAAACAGAGTACCTTTCCCTGGAGTGCCTTTCAAATAAGACAAAACTCTATTTGTAGTAACTAAATGTGTGTTTCTGGAAGAATGCAAAAACTGACTAATAACACTCACTACATAGGAAATATCTGGTCGAGTCATCTAGAGGTACAACAACTTCCCAAACTGTCTTTGAAACAATCCCCTATTAGGCAATAATTCACCATCAATGGTAGAGAGCTTCTGATTGGGATCTATAGGGGTGGAAGTTGGTTTAGCACCAAGTTTATTAGTCTTTGCAAGGAGGTCAAGAACATACATGCATTGAGAAATGAAGATACCATCCTTGGATCTATCAACTTCAATTCCCAAGAAATTTCTACGATCCCCCAAATCCTTGATTTCAAATTCGGAGTTAAGAATTTTGAGCTTGATCACTTCCTAGGTGTCATTACCGATTACCACAATGTCATCAACATAAACAATCAGAAAAGTCACCAAAGAGTTACTTCTTTTCAGAAACAAAGTATGGTCAGATTGGGTTTGTGTGAAACCAAAGGATACAAGAGCAGCTTGGAATCTCTAAAGCTAGGCTCGAGGAGACTGTTTGAGACCATAAATTGATTTATGCAGTTGACACACCTTCCCTTGCATTTCCGTTCCATACACCCATGGTGAAGGGGCCAATCAAAAGTAGCAGTTAGAGACAACAAACCTCGAACTGAAGTCATCTTGGCCATAGGAGCAAAGGTCTCAAGGTAGTCAATACCATACATCTGAGTGTAGCCTTTAGCAACCAATCAAGCCTTAAACCTCTCAATAGTGCCATTAGAATGGTACTTAATGTGAACACCCATTTACAACCCATTGGTTCTTATGCAAATCATCAAGTTCACTTCTTATAGCATCCCTCTATTCAGGTTTGGACAAGGCTTCTAGTATAGACCTGGAATCACATGGGTAGAAACAGGGGCAAGAAAAGAGTAATAGGTAGGGGATAGAAGGCTATAGGACAGGTGTTTGGAGATACAATGTGCTAGGGGTGAGCCAAAAAAAACCGAACCGACCGAAAAAACTAACCAGAACCAAACAAAAAAATAGGTTAATCGAACTGGTCGATTTAGTTTCGGTTTGACATTCTTAAAAAACCGATAGTTTTAGTTCGATTTTGGTTAATCATTTAAAAAAATCGGCAATTAACCGAACCGACCGATATATATACAGTAGAAGTTGCTGATAACAGTTTTAGATGAATTTCTTGTGAAGAAAAGTAGAAGTTGAAAGGTTTCAGTAGTAGAGAAGAAGAGAGGAGAAGAAAAGAGAGTGGGATGTTGCCCATAATAGAATTAGTTCTGGCAGCCAACCCCTCTTTGAATTATATACTTAAATTAAAAATAATGAGAGATTACAAGAATGCCCTTAGTAGGGCGGCTACTTAAGTAGCTGGACAGTCACAACTTAAAAACATAAGCTAATGGGCCGAAAGCCCAATAACTTCCTAACTTAACAACTTAAAAATAAAAGATAAGTAACTGGGCCCAATAACTTGAAATTGGCCCAACTTAACATATACAATAATATATATATATATATTTATATAATATTATATATTATATTTTTTATATTCAAAAAAGTTTGGCAGTCTGAGAGACGTTCAATTTCAGCCTTTCTCTTTGAACCAATTGAAAGTTTGGCAGTCTGCTAGAGTGTCAGACTGCCAGTCTCTCAGACTATGAGACTCAGTCTCTTGACTCTCTTCGAAACTCGGAACTTTTCACTCAAGCCTTTCTCTTTTGTCTCTTTGAAATTCGAAACCAAACCTTTTCCCACTCTCTGTCTTTTCTCTTGTCTTTCTAGTCTCTCATTCTCTTCTCAGTCTCTCTTACTCTTTTAATCTTCTTCGACTCTTAGTATTTCTCAGAAGGCCGTGCGACCCACGCCAACCACCAGCACCAAGCGGCAGTGCTGGTCGCCACCTCGCCGACAAGCAAGCACCAACGCCATTCAGTGTCGTTGGTAGTTTTGAAGCATCTGAAACATCTGTCGACTACTAGTGGTTTTGAAGCATCTAGGATCCTTCTCTTTCTCTCTCACCTCTGCTCTTTGCGGCTCTGCCAGCAACCACCGACAGTTTTAAAGTTTTTTATATTTTAAGTGCATAAAAAACTGGAAAACCGAACTGCAGTTAATTGGTCGACCGGTTAACCGGTTGCATCGGTTCGGTTTTGGTTTGGATATTTAAAAACCGATCAGGTCGGTTTGGTTTGAAAATATACCCCACGGTTCGGTTAATCGTACCGTGAGCACCCCTACAATGTGCTGTACATTTCTGCTTGCCTTTTCGAAGGGCAATAGGAGGGTCAAGGTCTGGGAAGGTAGGTGGGTTAGAGGAGGGCTGACCTGTTACCTCTGTAGTGATGGGAGGTGTAGGAGGCTTTGCGGAAGTTGTGGACAACTTGCCCATGCCTGAATCGTTGCTGATGGTACCACATTTGGAGCACATGGTGTGAAGGAAATGTAGGAGGATGAGCTGGAGGAGGAGGGGGAGCAGGAACATGTGGTGGATACACAGTGGAAGGGAGCATCAGAAGAAGATGACTTAGTAGGGGACTAAAATTTTGTCTTGCTGGTTAATTCTCAGTTTAGTTGTGTTTTTAACTTCAAAGCATTTTTGCTTGGTTAATTAAGGTTATGTTCTTTTGCAAATTTCTTATGAAATTCTAGCTTAAACAAATTTGTTAGTTTGTAGTTTAGTTTCTTATCTTTAATTGTTTTCAGGTAACCAGTGTTGGTATTAATACTGAATGGGGATTACTGATGGCTAGTATCTCAGAAGATACTGGTGAAGAAACACCATTGCAGGTTACTTTTCAGTCTTTCTACTTTCTAGCACGTCGGTTCTAACAATTCATAGATTACTTTGTTTGACTTTTTCCTATGAACCATTATAGGTTCGGTTGAACGGAGTTGCAACTTTTATTGGTATAGTTGGTCTATTAGTAGCGCTTGCTGTGCTGGTTGTCCTTCTGGCCAGGTAAGCCAGTATTCAGTGGCTTGATTTCTATTCTAATGTACTTCTGATACAGATAGTACTTTAAATTCAATTCCTACAGATACTTTACTGGACATACGAAAGATCCTGATGGGACAGTTCAATTTATCCGAGGGAAGACAAGGGTTGGTAAGGCAGTGGATGGGGCCATTAAGATTGTCACTGTGGCGGTATGTTCTCTTTGCATTGATATTAGGTGATTTTTCTATTCATATTTTGAGACAAAGACCAGTAATTTGAGAAATATCAGGTTACCATAGTGGTTGTTGCAGTTCCTGAAGGGCTTCCTTTGGCAGTTACCTTAACGTAAGCCTTTCTTTATTGTATCTCCTTTGGGATGTGTTGCTTATATTATGTAAACATGGACACATTCTTGTATTATAACTTTTTCTTATAAATAATTTGATGCAGCCTTGCATACTCAATGCGGAAAATGATGGCGGACAAAGCCTTGGCAAGTGTTGTTTTGAATTTCATGAAGTAACATGTAGGTGCTTTAAACTTCAAGTTGGTTGACAGAAGTTGAGGTGCAGGTAAGGAGGCTTTCAGCTTGTGAAACAATGGGCTCTGCAACTACAATCTGCAGTGATAAGACTGGAACATTAACCTTAAATCAGGTTGGCTTTGTGCTGTTTTTGTCGTCATAATATTTCCACCTTGAATTTTAAAGCTTGGGATTCTTATATTCTGATTCTGAGGGAGTGTTAATTTGGTTTGTGAATCCTATAAAATAGCCAATCTTGCTGTAAATTATATTTCCTTCATCTCCTTGTTTTTTAATTACTAAAGACCCTCTATAGTTTTGTTTTTGTTTTTGTTTTTTTTTTTTTTTTGCTTTAATAGCTATATTTTATTTCATTATAGATGACTGTTGTTGAGGCATACGTTGGTGGTGAAAAGATGGATGCTCCAGATAATGCTTTGCTGTTGTCTCCTACTCTATCTTCTTTACTTATTGAAGGCATTGCACAGAATACCACTGGCAGTGTTTTTATGCCTGAGGTTAGTTCTTACCTTGTTTTATATGTCAGTTGCAAGGAAATGTAAAGATAATCTTGATACCTTATCCCTTCTTTTTGTTAAATGATAATATATATTTTTTAAAGGATAATTACAAGACAAATACATCCCTAATTTAAAAAAATACATGCTTCAAGTAAAATGGAGATACAGTAATCTGCAATTTTAATTACTTCTAAAATTTTTGATTTCTCATTAAACTCTACTGAATATACTTTGTCATAACAAAAAGTCCTGGCATTGTTGAAGAAAATAGAGTCCAATTAGTGGAATGGGAAACAGAACTTTGAAGCTTTTAAAGGTCTCCTTATCAAAAAGACCTCCTTCCGTTGTTGAAGAAAATAGAGTCCTATTGGGGTAGTGATTGTTTAAACCTCCTTCCATTGGGGACCACAAATCCAATTACAACTCTCGCCACCTAACTTTTAAGGTTTCGTTATCAAGAAGTTAAGGAGCTACCATCTTTCTGTGAAACATAAACTGGAATAAGCCACTTTTGTTGTTCCAATACTTACAGGACGAAACCTGTGCCATTCTCTATGCATCCGATCTGCAATTCTCATCTGCTTAGGATGGTGTTTGGAACACTGGTTTTTCATGCTCAAGTGTTTCAACTTAAACCATTCTGCTTGAAGCTAGTTAGAGAGCTACCATTTTTTCAGATGCATTGGTGCCCTTAATTGCTGCACAAAAAGTGTTGTAGGAACAGTCCCAGCATTTAAGAAACGTGACTATGAGGTAGAGAGAAATTGGGTCATCGTACGTTAATTATCATTAGCAGTTTATTAATGTTATTTAAGATTTTAATAACTTCAAAGGGCATTCAATATTTTCTGTACTGCTTGTTTAGTATGACCAGTGTTTTAAAAGCACATGGAGCAAAAAAAACGCAAGGGGCAATTTGCGCTCTAGGCACAAGGTGCAAGGGAGGCATGCACCTTTTTGAAGCAAGGCGCAAAAATAGAAAAATAGTCAAAAGAATATCAGAAAATTCAGAAAAATACCAAAAAAATTAAAAAATTGCAAAAAAAAAACTATATTTAACATAATATTAATAAAAATATATACTTAAATTTTTGAATAAATATTTTAAAATACCTATCGTCTAAAATTAAAATACATAAACATAACATGTAAAGTGCATTCAAATGAAAATTTAAAATAAATTAAACATATAAAACATTTTCTGGCATGTTAAACCTTTGTTTCCTCAATTGCATTATTTCAAATAGCCAATGTGATGTAAAACATCTTTCGTTCCTGAGGCAAGCCCAAACAAATTCATGCTAGGGTCTTAAATTCTTAATCCTTACAAAAATAAATGGTTTTATAATGTCGATGGTCTTTTAAGAAGATATTTTACTAGGATGATTGAATGAACAACATTGGCATAAAAGAACGAAAGGCGCAAAAAATTAAAAAGGTGCATGCCTGGGTTGAAGTGCAAAGCGCACCAAATGCACTAGGCGCACACCTTTTGAAAGTGCTGCTCCTAGGACCTAGGCGAGGCACATACCTTAAAATGCGCCTCGCCCGAGTGCCTATAGGTGCACCTTTTAAATCTTCGAGTATGATGATGGTTGTTTTTCTTCTGGTGGTAATTTATTTGGTCCATGCTGGAAATATATAAATGTGGCATCTTATTTCATTTTTCATCATTTGATGCCGTTTATGAATTTTTTTTGATCAATAACCACAGATTTCATTAAATGGAAATAAACTTACAAAGAAAAGGAGCTAAGGTACCTTGACTAATGTGACTAACCACAAATTTCATCATTTGATGCCGTTTATGAAATTTGTCACATAGGGATTACTTTTTATCTGAGCATTTCTTTTGGTCTTTAACTCTTTACCCTTAAATACTTAGGCTATTCCCTGGGCTATTCATTGTTTTTGTAGTATGGTAGCTAGTTCATCTTCAATTTGGAAAAGTATTTATTAGTAGTTTGTTGTATAATCTCTATTAAAATCTGTTCCCCTTTACAGGGTGGTGGGGATGTAGAGATATCTGGATCACCTACAGAAAAGGCAATCCTTTATTGGGGTGTCAAGGTACCTTGATTAATGTGATTTTGTGGTTACCATCCGTTATATTTATATTTCTTGACCTGATATTATTACTTTGACCTGTTTTGTAGCTGGGGATGAAGTTTGATCGTGTCAGGTCTGAGTCATCAATTCTTCATGTATTCCCTTTCAACTCGGAGAAAAAGCGTGGTGGTGTTGCAGTACAACTGGTAATTCATCTTTATTCACTATTTGTCCTTGTTTTTTATGTTTAGTCATCTTAGTAATGTTGGGTGGTTTTACTTAATGTTTCTCATTGATGCCATGAAGTCTGATAGTCTGATAGTTCTTATTATTTGTTTCTGATTAATAGAAGAGGTACTGCACTTAGGAAGAAGGAAAATAAATCAATCAAGGTGTAACATTATAGTGCAATAGAAAATATTACTTTCAAATATACATAATATAATGCAGCAGCATGGAAGATATTGTTTATGCTTTGATTGCTTAACCTGCTATTGGCTTTGGATTTGGATGACTTGTATGTACAAGAATTTCATTAATGTTTTTTTTTTGGGTACTGCTTGCTACAAGTGCCAAGAAACTTTCATTCTGTGTCAAGTTGACATTTTCTTTGATTCATTTTGTTGATTTCATCCTGTAGTTATTCTAATTCATGATGAATGCTCATCTTTTTATTTTCAGATGAGAAGAATGTTGATTAATTCTGTAATTGCATGATCGTTTCTCTAGATATTCTATTGAGCAAGAGAAAGCTAAAATTTTGCATGTTTGCGTTCACTGAATTTGAAACCTATGCTTTGACTAAAAATTTCCAACATATTTATTTATGTTTTAGGGTAATATTTTGACAGTAAGTAATCCATGGGCATGGGGGGGGGGAGTATCCAGGTTTTTGAGCATGTGACTTTATTTAAAGCTTGTAATTGTATGCATGCATTTTTGTTGCCTCGTTAGAATAGATGTTGGTATTTGTATCTTTGACATATATACTTCTCTCTACATAGTATTAGTGTGTGGTGCAGATGCAGGCACTTACCTGACATTTATTGAATTAGCAGGCTTTCTTGCAGTCACTTTCACATTGACCATATTGCAGATTGTGTGATGATCATGCTAATAAAATTTTGCTGTTTCATTTTATAATTGCAGCCTAATTCTGAAGTTCATATACATTGGAAAGGGGCTGCCGAAATAGTCCTAGCTTCATGTACAGCATATTTGGACAAAAATGGTTCTAGGGAACCAATGGGTGAAGATAAGGCAAGTCATCTGTTAATGAGCGTGAATTTTTGGACAAGTTGGGAGCACTCTTTAAAAATCTTCAAATTTCCATCACTCCGTTGTTTTACTCTCTTCCTTCTTCTCTTTCTCAACTAAAATTAGGTCATTTGTTTTATAGAAGTCAATTAGAACTAAATTTTTCAAGTTTATTATGAAAGCAAATTGCAAATATTTTGGTTTTATGATTGTATCTAAAAGCCAAACAATTATTTATGTTATTTTCCCTTGTTCTCAAGTTTCCTTGTAAATAGTGAAAATTTTTTCCATTTAATCCCCGGGTAGGAAACCAGAAAGAGACTTTGTTTCTATTGTGTTCAGATTATAGTATGTGCATAGCATATATTGTTGGAAATGCAACTTATCTGAATTTTGCATCCAATACCTAGTGCAGCTATATGATTTTGTGGTTTTCATATTTGGGTAGCAATAATTTCAACAAGATTTTCCATTGTGAACTCAAGGTTATATCAACTTTTACTCAGATATCCTCAATAAAATAATTGTCTCTACCCCTTTGGCCCTTCAGGATAAAGCTTTTAGGAAAGCTATTGAAGATATGGCTGCGGGTAGCTTGCGCTGTGTTGCTATTGCTTATAGACCATATGATTTGGATAATGTTCCCAAGGAGGAAGAGGAGCGAGCAGGATGGCAGTTACCTGAGGATGACCTAATTTTGCTTGCTATTGTAGGCATAAAGGTAAATGTGGTCATTTGTATTTCCCTCGATACTGTGGTTGTTTTTCCTCCATAATTAAAATTTAATACCTGATACTTTTTGATAATATTGAAAAACTCATTCCATGATCCACTTGTTCTGTAATTGGTCGTGTTCTGTATTTCTTCTTGTAATGTTTGCTATGCATGTTCTTTCCAATTCCTTTAACCCCTTTGTCTTGTTTTGGATGTCTTTTGGTAAATTTGTGCTGACCAACATATCCTTGAATTGGTCATATCTAGCATCTTCGTTTTTTGCTTAAGCCCATTTATTGTTCCAATCCGTGTATAAACCTACACCATTTATTTTATCTTGCATTTGATTCTCATTTCCCGAAAGTGCCTGTTTTTTTCTCAATTTCTTTCTTGTCTGAGCAACCATTTTAACCTTCTTCCTTTCGTAAACCCTTTTGAACTTTTTGTAAGGCCCAATTTCATATAAATGGTAAATCACATCCTAACTTAGAAAATATTTTTGTAATATGAACTGAAATTTGTTTTCTTTTTTTCTGTCCTTTTAATACATTACATTTTCCCATGATGATACTCATCCCTACCTATTGGTCCTTTGCTGAAAATTCTTCAACATTAACATTATTAAATTTTATAATAGTTCTCTGCGACAACTTTCTCTTATTTCTGAAATCAACTCCTATCTTACCAATAGAAGCTTTGTAGACAATCTCCCTTGTTATGCCTTCTGGTGTTGAAATCATCTAAAAAGGAGACCGCATTTTGACCTACTTCATGACTGTTACTCAATTTTGTTGCCGAAGTAAGGCTGGATGGTGGAATAGATTTAGAAGCAATCAAACTACCATCCACTATGATGCTCATGCAATCTCAATGGGTGCTGGACCAGCACAGTAGTACTTCATTGACACACAAGCACAGTTGTTCATTTAGCTTCTCCTATCCCTGACCCTTTTCATTAGAGGTTAACACTATTAATTAGAACTTACAAGTAAGCCCTTAGTTGGGTTGCTAGCTAATTAAACGTAAACCTAAACAATTGTTAACAGGCTGATAAAGAAAAGGCCCATTAACAAAACAGAACATAAACATAAAATTAAAACATAAGCTGTGGGCTATGGGCCATTTGGCCCATCTTCTCTACATAATCCTCTGTACCTCATGACCTCTTTCATCCTCAATGTTTAGAGGAAGAATCTTGATCATGCCCCAAATGTTTGAAACATACCTCAACCTCCTTCCCGTGAGAGGTCGTGGCTCCTCCCCTTTTCCTATGTAATTAGAGCTTTTCAATTTCCTTTGTTGCTTATAGAACTTTTAGAAGACTCCTCCCATCTTCTAAAACTACCGTGCTGCCCTCCATGATCAAAACCAAGATTAGAATCCCAATGGCAACAATTTAACTCAAACTCCATGTCTGACCTGGCCCCTCATGACTTAAACCTTGTTGACCTGAACCAACCTAGCCTGGCATCAAACTTTTTACAACCTCGACCATTGCTGAAGCTCCTTAATGGCCTGGATTTCCTGCCACTAAACAAATCTTTACCTTGTCTAAACTGTTGAATATAATGGTTGATTAAACAACTTTTTATTCATGAAAACTCGGCCTATTTTATTATTGTAGTTCAACAAAGATGAAAGAGAGAATAGAAGAAGGAAGAGAGAAGAAGTATTCTATTCTGTATATTGTAAGGTTGGTGGCGCCTAAGTTTTATATTTATACTTGGGACGACAACTTATAACAAATAAGAGAGGAAAAACCAAAAATACCCCTATGATAGTACATTACATGTTGCAACACTCCCCCTCAAGTCGGAGCATATATGTCAATCATGCCTAACTTGTCACACAATTCATTATGTCGCAAATAGTGAAGACCCCTCAAGTCGGAGCATATATGTCAATCATGCTTGGTCCTGTCATGAAGAACTGGATTGGCTGCAATATTAATGGCTGGTTTGTTGTCACAATAGAGAGACATTGGACCATCAGCAGAGAAGCCTAACTCTCTAATCAAATTTTTTACCCATAGCACTTCAGCAACTCCATGCGCCATGACCCTATACTTGGCCTCAGCACTAGACCTGGCCACTACACTTTGTTTTTTGCTCCTCTAGGTGACCAAATTTCCACCAACAAAGGTACAATATCCACTAGTTGATTTTCTGTCATCAACCGCTCTGACCCAATCTGCATCTCTGTAGATTTCCACTTTCATATGACCATGTTTCTTGAATGGTAACCCAGTTCATGGATATTTCTTTAGATATCTGAGTACTCTTTCAACTGCCTCTAAATGGGAGGATGTTGGTGCATGCATAAACTGACTAAGGACACCAACAACATAAGCTATATCGGACTGGGTCATTGATAGGTAGAGAAGTCTTCCTACCAACCTTTGAAACTTCTTGATATCTGTCACTGGTTCTCCAGTACAATCAACAAGCCGATGGTTTTCATCAATAAGGGAGTTTATAGGTTTTGCTTTTAAATTTCCTATGTCTTGCAAGAGATCTAGGACATATTTCCTTTGAGAAATGAAGCTGCCCTTTTTAGAGCGGGCAACTTCAATACCAAGGAAATAATGTAGCTGTCCCAGATCTTTCACCTCAAACTGTACATCAAGGGATTCTTTAACCTTTTGAATCTTAGAGTCCTAATTCCCTGTATTCAGAATGTCATCAATGTAGACAATCAATACCACAACATTCTTCCAGTTTCTTTTGACAAACAGAGTATGGTCAGATCGACACTGCTTGAACTCAATTTGTTGAAGCACCAAGTGAAATTTGCTGAACCAGGCCCTTGGGGATTGTTTCAAACCGCATAAAGATTTTTTTTTTTTTTTCCGTTTGCAAACTTTCCCTTCACACCCTTATGCTACAAACCCTTGAGGCTGAATCATGTATACTTCTTCAAGATCCCCATTCAAGAACACATTTTTGACGTCTAGTTGGTGGAGTTCCCAATCAAAGTTAACAGCGAAGGATAGCATAATCCGAATAGTCTTCATTTTTGCAATTGGGGCAAATATTTCTGCATAATTGACCCCATACACACGTGTATACCCTTTTGCAACTAACCTGGCCTTATACCTCTCAACCGACCCATCTACTCTGTGCTTTACTGTGAATATCCACTTGCACCCTACTGGATCCTTGCCTTTAGGAAGACTCACCAACTCCTAGGTGTTTGTGTAGAGCACAAATTTCTTCTTTCATTGCATCTGCCCATTCAGGTATAGGTAAGGATTTTACAACACTTTTGGGAATGGAAACACAATCAATGGTAGTTAGTAAAGCACGAAATCAGGGTGCGATGTGTTCATAGGACAATAATTGGGCAATAGGATGCTTAGTAGTACATGATCTAACTCCTTTCCTATGAGCAATTGGGACATCAAGATCATTGGTAAAATCATCAATAGCAATAGGTTTAGTAATGTCAAGGGGAACAAGGGTACCTAGATTTTCCTTCAAGGAGTCAGATGATGTTGGATGTGTAGTTTCTAGCTGCTCCATAGCCTTTAAATTCATCTGTCCCTTTCGATTGAATGGAGAGGAGTCAGGAATAAAGGGAAGAGAAACTTGAGGAACTTGCCTCTCCTCCTCCACACTATTCTCCCCCTGAGGAGAGGCTTGGAAGAAGGATTCAGATTCAAAAAAGGACACATCCATCGATACAAAGTACTTATGTGTGACAGGATTAAAGCATTTGTAGCCCTTCTGGGAAGATGGATAACCCAAAAAAACACATGGAATCGACTTGGGGTCCAACTTATCCCAGTTAAGAGATAGGGCATGAACAAAGCACTAACAATCAAACACATGTAGAGGAATAGAAAATAAAGGGGATTAAGGGAAAAGAAGTTGTTGTGGGGCCTTGTATTGCAAGAGGCGTGATGGCATTTGATTGAAAACATAAGTTGCGGCCATCACAACATCAACCCAAAATCGTTTTGCAACATTCATGTGAATCATCATACTACGGGCAACTTCAAGAAGATGTCGGTCCTTCCTTTCGGCAATACCATTCTTTTATGGTGTTCTGGCACATGAACTTCTATGAAGAGATCCATGAGAGGAGAAAAATTCAACTAAGTCATGATGAAAGTATTCCTTTGCATTATCCGATTGGAAAATTTGAACTTCAACATGAAATCGAGTTAAGACCATGCAACGCAAATCTTTCACAATTTTGGGTACTTCTCTGGAATGCATAGGATATATCCAAGTGTATCTCGAATAATCATCAATAAAGCTGATAAAATACTTATACCCACCCTCAATAGGTATGCTCACAGGGCCCCAAACATTAGAAAAGACAACATGGAAAGGCAAAGCAGATCTTTTATTATTTGATGGGAAAGTTGTTCTACAATGCTAACTCAATTGACATGTTTGACAATGTTAAACTAGTGCTAGACACATACTTGAAAAGTTTAGGGAACATAACTTTGAGAGACTCAAAGGACAAATGACCAAGGAGATTATGCCACAACCACAATTGACTTTTTGGAGATTGACTCATTGATTGACTCATAAGACTCATAGGAGTTGATGCTGCAGGACCAACTTTATTCTCCAAGATGTAGAGGCCATCAACCATATCTCCTTTACTAATCGTCCTCCTTGAGGCTAAATCTTGGAAAACACAAGAACGAGGGGAAAAGGTTATGCAATAGTTTAAGGATTGAGTAATACTACTTATGGATAACAAATTAATAGGAAGTTTGGGAACATGAAGGGCATGGGGTAAAACAAGGCCATTAGGAAGGGATACAGATCCCTGACCAGCAATAGTGGATAGAGACCCATCAACAAGTATCACTTTATCCCTCCCAGAGAGAAGAGTGTAGGTCTGAAATAAATTTGACTTACTAGTTATATGGTTTGATGCCCCTGAGTCAATGATCCAAGGTGACTCAGGAGTAGAGGTGCACAGATGAAATGCAACACTTTTACCTGATGTAGAAGCAAATGAAGTAGAAGGGGTAGGAGCTGACCTATCCATTTGTCCAAGAGTCCTACCATACAGTTCCAAATGATCTCTGAAGGAGTTAGTGATGTCTTCGTTGGGAACAGAACCACTAGGATGCTCTTGGGAAATTCCAGTAGTCAGATTATTTGATTGGTAATCTTGTGCAACTAGATTTGTAGGACTAAATTCCACTTGGGCTTCCCCACTAACTCTCATCAAGTCTCCCGAGTATGTCTAGGCTTTTGGCAGTGAGTGCACCATAGTTTATCCTTGTCCTCATTTTTCCTTGATTCTCCCTTTTTCATTCCAATGTTACCCCCTCTTGCAGCCAGAGCAACAGGTTGCTCCCCCTCGAAAACTTTCATTAGATTCTTTTTCCTCTCAGAAACATTCATTCCAATGTTACCCCCTCCTGAATAGAAGGAAGTTCCCTACTTCCTAAAATCTGTACCCGAAGAGGTTCATAAACAAGATTTAGCCCCAACAAGGAAGCAAACACTCGCTGTTGGAATAGAAGGAACTTTTTGTATGCTTTTGCATCCTCATCATTCTTCCACTCAATAGTCTGATAATAGTCCAGCTCCTTCCATTACAGAGGTAAGGGCTGAATAGTATGTAGATAGGTTGCAGTCTCCTTGCTTACAAGTAGATGATTCTTCTTGAAGATGATAAATCTTGGCAAAATGCCTATGTTTAGAATAGGTTGCCTTGGCTTGTTCCCAAATTTCACAAGTTGTGTCAGTCCATATGAAATTTTTGTTTACATGAGGCATCCTGGAACCTAATAGCCATGACATAACAATGCTGTTTTCTTGATCCCATTGATCATGCTCAGCTGTACCAGACTTTGGTTCTTTAATTTTTCCACTTATGTAACCGGCCTTTCCCCTAGCTGTGATATAAAGTTTGATGCCTTTGGACCATTCCGGATAATTTAGGCCATTAAAGGGGGTAATAGGCATAGAGAAATTCATGCTGTCCATTCCCCCATTAAGGTTTCCTTGATGGGAAGTAATACCAGAGGTTGCTGAATCCTCAATAGCCATTTTTCCCAATATTTTACTGCTGATTTTTAAAGAAAAAAGGATTGAGACAAACGTTCTGTACTTCTACAGCACTGTTGGGAAGGCAAACCAGCCAGAGAGTAACACACTAACCAAGCTATAGCACTGTAGTTTAAGAGGACTCCAAAAAAAAGAGGTTCAGCTGGACTGTAGGTCTATAAATCCTTTTCGAAACACTTCAGCTTATAAGAGGAGTAGTCAGCCCCTACAACCTCAAACTGTGACATTCACGGTAGTCATATGCTTAAATATGAATGTAACAGTACATACCTGGGGCACAATAGTAATTCCACGACCTACAGTTCATAAAAAAACCCGGAGAAAACCCTAGAAAAACTGCTTACTGCATTCGGCTGCCACCACAGACCTCTTCTTGGTACAACAACCAAGAGAGAAAAGAGAATAGAAAAAACGGAGACTGAAGGGCTAGGTCAGTCCAATGGAGTCTTCTCTTCTTCTTCTTCCAATCAAATAATCCAGTTTCAGATGGAGAACACAAACTAAGAAGGTTGCGCCCAGATCAGAGCTCTGATACCATGTAGTTCAGCAAAGATAAAAGAGAGAATAGAAGAAGGAAGAGAGAAGAAGTAATTCTGTTCTGTATATTGTAAGGCTGGCGGCGCCTAAGTTTTACATTTATACTTAGGGTGTCAGCTTATAACAAATAAAAGAGGAAAAACCAAAAATACACCTACGCTAGTACATCACATGTTGCAACAATTATTTAAGAAACATCTCTTACATGTTTGTTGTTGGGGACATCTAACTCTTCTTCTTCCTTCCGAAGGACATACATGTTACCCATTGACAACCTTATTTACTATTCTTCTTATAGAACATCCTTTTTTACCCTTTTTCTGACTGTATATTCCCACCCAACAGTGATTTTCCAATTTTTCTGTCCTTAAATGCCTCGTTATCGTCCTCCTGATCACATCCAGTCTTTGTTACTCTCCTTCTCTTGGATCTCATCTTCTCTGGTGATATCTTCTTCATTGAATATTTCTAATCTGGTATTTTTCTCCCACCAACCTCAAGTCAGCATCCAAACGGATAGAGGACATATCAAAGTCTCCACAGTGTATTCTTCTTGTCAATAGTGGCAAATCTTCCAATTGTATCTCCTATCCGTCTTGTTCTTGGATTGACAAACCTGTGGAATTTATCCAAATTATTATTGAATACATGTCTTTTCTGATACAACCTACTAAGGATGACCAACAACCCAAGTGGAATTCTGGTAATCTGTTCTGGACAGTTCCCGTCTAAGAACATTACCAGTGTCTTTCTTTGTTCTTTGACAGAACAGAAACAATTTGCCATTCCAACATCCTGACCTCAACTGGATGTCCCAGGCCCCACTTCTGTGATGCTCATAGGGAAAGAAACTCCTCTGGATCTACCCTTATTTATCTTCCTAACAAAAATCAATCTAGCAAGTCCAGTCTATGCTCTAAACAGCACACTACATGATAGCCATGACCCCTACACGGTGTTCTAACTCAGTCTCATTGGTTCTTTGATTCCCTCTCCATGGAATGTAAGTTCTCCCCAACATCCATATAAGCTACAAAAGTTTGCATTTCTTATGTGTTTTCAACTTATTTTTATTTATTTGATCTTTAAATTTATTATTATTTGAGTATTTTAGGGACTTGTAAAAGTTTTCCCAATGTATAAATGTGTATTCATTTCTTTCCACCATATCTCCATGTGTATCCAAAGCGTATTGTGAAACATATCCGTATCCAAGCTTACTGCTACAATACAGGATACTGATATGTTGAACCTTGGTTTTGAATGGTATGACCTAGGCACCATGGAAAGTTGTTAGAGCCTTGCCAATGGCTTTCACTTCTTTTATTCCCCATAACAGACAATATGAAGTATCCTTACCTTATACTATTTTTATATTATTTTGTTTCTTGTGAAAGGTGGATGTTAACTACAACGTGTATGATCAGAGGAAAAGAGAATCATATTAAATGAAATGAAAAATTGGAGCCTATACAATGGCATGAGTTTCAAGAGGTAAACACAGAGTAAGATATTGAAGACGCAAGAAACCATAGCAAAGGACCATGAATAACCTCACTTTCAAATCCTTCAAGTAAGCTCAATTTCTAGTGTTGTCTGACATTTGTTTATATTTGAAATCCAATGGAATCACATCCATTGAATTTTGATTATACTCAGATCGGATTCAGCTATTGAAAAGCATGAAGAATTGAAAGTGAAAATTATCTGAATATTATATAGTGATAACAAATCAATCTAAAAAATTGTTTTCATATGGTATTATTATGAAAGAAACGATGTGATAATAACTTTCCTCAGACTATAATATATGACTTGAAAAGCCAACATATATAAAGGAACATTTTACTCGTTTTTTTTTTGATCAATAAAGGAACATTTTACTCGTTGGTGGACATAAACCATTCAAACTAACTTAACTAATAGATGCATAATAGTTTACATAGATATAAGCGTGAGAAAACATTATGAGAGTAGAACCTATGACATGAAAAGCCAATATATATAAAAGAACCTATGACTCTTTAGCGGACATGAACATTCAAACCTACTTTACTGATAGATGCCTATTGATTTACATATGTATATATACATATACATACATACATAATTGCATCAAATTCAGATCACTTTAAGTGGAGTGAATTTGAGTTTGGACAAATGGATACCATATGCAGCCTTAACTCACTTGGATAAGATCTTTAGCCTTGATACGAGAAACCCAAGGAAATTAGATAAGAAAAAAATTACTTCAAATATTACATGCAACTTGTCTGTTTTTTGATCTTTGGTTTGGCTTCCAAATTTCTTTTGCTGATTCTCATGGTCTATAATTATATTCTTGTGTAGGATCCATGTCGACCAGGTGTCAGAGATTCAGTACAATTATGCATTAATGCTGGTGTTAAGGTCAAATTATACTTCTCCATTTAAATCTATATGTTCTGCTATTCCTCTAATTAGCTTCTTGTTTTATTTTTTGATATATTCCACATGGTGGAAATTTCTGGGTACTGGTGTGATGCATATACTGTATTTTGTTATATGAATAATAAAGCAAGAAAAGCAGACTAGAGCATATATAACCAT
Source organism: Nelumbo nucifera (assembly GCF_000365185.1). The sequence goes on from NW_010729182.1 coordinate 1,415,988, forward strand.
TAAGTTTAATTTTCTTAGGATGTCGTCCAACTTACCTTGGACGACTCCTTAAATCGGCTAGTTGTTTGTCTTTATATATGGTAAGTATAGTTCCTTAGAAGCCACAATTTTTGATAAAATGTCTTTTAACTTCAATGTGTTTCTTTGATCATGATGTACTGATTCGAAAGCAATATTTATATCCTTATGATTTTTATCATGACAATTTAACTTTGTAGGATTGGGAATGACCACCTCCAACACTATTAAGTAAATTCTTCAAAATTAACAACTTAAAGACCCTATGAGTATGAGGGTTTGTCCAATATTTTGCCTATGCTCTATTTTGAGCACAAAACTATTGATTTTTACTTGATGTCACAAGGATTACCTAATTACTATTGCTTGAGGTAGATCTTTGTTATGGGCCCGCGCGTAGGATCTCGTCATGGGTCGGTCCACGGGGAGAACCTCTTGCTTCCCCTTGCGCCTTACCTTGCGTGCAGACCCTATTGTGGAAAACCGAATGGGTGATTTGTCCAAGAGACCACCCGAACTCTCCTCACTCTTCTCTTAACTGGAGATTGAATGCTTTATTTCAATTCACAACTCCTTAAATAGGAGATTACAAGAGGGGGTTCCTTATTGTATTCGACTAGGCTAGGATAATCCCTCTCTAAATCAAACTCAAACTCCTACTTCTAATGGTAAACAAACTCCTACTTCTAGTGGTAAACAAAACTCTTACTAAGAACATAAGATAAGATAAGGATAGATGGGATAAGGGATAAGGTAAGCTGGTGGCGAGTTCGCAAGAAGAGTTGTCGTGGCAAGATAAGTGTGGGCCCCCTGATGAGCTATCGTGTGGGCCCCTCCTCATTGCTGCTGCTACCGGCGGCGGCGGTAAGTCTTTCCCACGAATGCATCCATAACATCACATCCCTCCTAGGCAACGAGCTTTTCCTCAAGCTCGAGATCCAGATAGGCGTTGTGAAGATCAGACCAGGGGATCCAGGTGGCCTCCGCTGATGGTAGTCCGTCCCACTCCACAAGCACCTCTAAGGTACCCCGACTGATTCGGGACTGGACAAGAGCCCGAGGTCGGAGAATGGGTCTGCCGTCCTTCAAGGGGGGTAGGGAAGGTACTTGATCATGAGGAGTCCCTGTAAAAGACTTGAGTAGGGACACGTGGAAGGTATCATGGAGTCTGTTGTGTTCCGGTAGCTCGAGCTGATATGCAACCTTCCCGATCTGTCGCAAAACCCTGAAGGGCCTGTAGAATTTGGGAGCCAGCTTAGGGGAGGCTTTGCGTCTGAGGGAGAGCTGTCAATAATGTTGGAGCTTCAGCCAAACAAACTGTCCCGGCTCGAAGGTGACTTCTCGGTTGCACTGATCATAGGCGTTCTTCATGCGTGTCTGAGCCTGCTGTAAGCGCAAGGAGACTTCGGCCAGGAGGGCATCACAATCTTGTAGGCTGCGATTCACTTCTTCTAACCGTGTTGAACCGGGTTCGTAAGATAATAGACGGGGAGGGTCCCGACCATAAATAACCCGGAAGGGAGTCATGCCAAGAGAGGAGTGGTAGGACGTGTTGTAACAGTATTCGGCCCACGGATGGTACTCCACCCAATGCCGGGGCTGGTCTCCCACAAAACAACGGAGGTACATCTCTATTGTTTGGTTGACCACCTCCGTTTGGCGGTCAGTTTGCGGATGGTAGGCGGAGGAGAAGGCCAGGGTTGTTCCCTGCAGACGAAATAGCTCCTTCTAGAAGGTGCAAGTAAAGATCGGGTCTCTGTCACTTACGATGGATTCGGGTAGCTCATGTAATCGGAAGATGTGGGTGAAGAAGGCGTGGGCAACTGAAACCGCGCTGTAATGGTGGGATAAGGGGAGGAAATGCACATATTTGGAAAAACAGTCCACCACCACAAATAAGACCGACTTTCCCTCCAACTTTGGGTAGGCCCTCAATGAAGTCCGTGGAAATATTTGCCCAGATTGGAGTTGGGAGTGCAATCGGTTGGAGAAGGCCTGCTGGGTGCAAGTTTTCCCACTTTTGCTGTTGGCACATAGAGCAGTTCTGAATGAAGTCCCGCACCAAAGCCTTCATACCCTACCAGTGGAAGTCAGTGTGGATGCGGTGCAATGTTTTTTGGACACCTTCATGCGTGGAGTTGTGTATACTGGAGATGACGGAGGGGATTAAGGGACAGTCGGTTGGGAGATAAATCCGTCCTTTGTATAGTGCCAACCCGTCGTGCACGGACCAGTTTGGGTTGGTCGTTCTGGCTTGTATTTTCTTGACCAGATCGTTCCACTCCAGTGATTGTGGCAGTTTGTTTTGAATGTCTTCTAGCGGGATGGCTCGGGGCTGTGAGATCGCATGGAGCAGCATATTGTCTTCTTCTCGGCGAGACAAGGCATCTGCGGCATGGTTCAAGGTTCCCGCCTTGTAGTCCACCCGGAAATCGAACCCAAGAAGTTTGCTGACCCAATGCTGTTGCGGCGAGGTGGTAAGCCGTTGTTCCAACAAATATTTGAGGCTGTAGTGGTTCGTCTTGACGACGAAGGATCCTCCCCACAAGTACGGCCTCCAGTGTTGCACTGCTTTTTCCTGTCCAATCAGTTCACATTCGTAAGCGGGTAACTTAAGGTGGCGGTCGGCCAATTTGCGGATGAAGAAGGCAACCGGATGGTCTTGCTGCTGTAGTATGGTGCCGATGCCGGTGCCGGTGCCGGATGCATCGCATTCCACAGTAGATTCGAGATCAAAGTTTGGCAACTGTAGAACCGGCGTGGAGGAGAGGGCTTCTCTTAAACTTACAAAGGTTGCATCAGCTGTACTGTCCCAGAGGAAGGCATTTTTCTTGAGCAAATTGGTTAGTGGAGCCGCCAAAAGTCCATAATTTTGTACGAACTTTTGGTAGTAGCCTGTTAGCCCTAGGAACCCGCGGAGAGCCTTGGAGGATTGCAGTCTGGGCCATTCCTTGATCGCCTAAATCTTGGAGCCATGCACAGTGACCCCTTGCACGCTGATCACATGTCCTAAGTAAAGGACCCGGCGTTCCCCAAAGGAGCATTTGGATCGCTTAAGTAAGAGTTGGTGTTGTTGCAGGAGTTCAAGAACGATCCGTAGATGCTGCACGTGTTCTACTCACGATTTGCTATAGACTAGGATGTCGTCAAAGAACACCAAGACGAATCTCCGGAGGTGGGAGTGAAATACCTCGTTCATCAGGGCCTGGAACGTGGAAGGAGCGTTGCTGAGACCGAATGGCATAACTAGGAATTCGAAATGGCCATGATGTGTTCTGAAGGCTGTTTTCTCTACATCTTCGGGAGTCATTCGGACCTGGAAGTAACCCGACCGGAGGTCTAATTTTGAGAAGTCTTGTGCGCCATGGAGCTCGTCCAATAGCTCATCTACGATGGGGATAGAAAATTTAACCGTCCGGCTGTTAAGTTCTCTGTAGTCTACACAAAATCTCCAAGTCCCATCTTGCTTGGGTACCAACAGAACCGGAGAGGAGAAGGGGGAGCGGTTGGGACGGATGATCCCCTCCTGTAACATGTCCGCGCATTGCCTTTCTATTTCATCCTTCTTTTGATGTGGGTAACGGTAGGGTCGAACGACGACAGGATCCATTCCGGCTATTAGAGGGATCCGATGATTGCAGGCTCTGGAAGGTGGGAGCCCCTTGGTTTCTTTGAATACTGTAGAGAAATCCGTGAGGAGCCTCTCCATATCTGTTGCGCGTGAGTTCTCACCTTGAAGTGTGTGCAGCTGCGTTTTTGTTCTTATTCTGGTTCCCTGCCATGTAACCAGTTTCTCATCCAGGTGGAAAGTCATTGTCAAGCCGCTGAAATCCCATAGGATGGGCCCTAGAGTGATCAACCATTTGACTCCTAGGACGATGCCAAATTCATCCAAGGAGAGTATGAATAAATCAGCACGGAAGGATTCTGATCCGACTTGAATTTCAGTGTCTTTGTAGATACCGGGGCAGTGAACTCTTTCCCTGTTGGCCACGACTACCTGTAACTGCGGTCTGATTTCCATCGGTAACTCTAACCGACGGGCAGCCTGTTCACTGACGAAGTTGTGGGTGCTTCCGGAGTCTACGAGAATATGAACTGGTTGCCCTGCTACCAGCGCCCTTAGTTGCATGGTTTGGGAAGTTTTGATTCCCGTGATGGCGTGGAGGGAGATCTCTGGTTCTGATGCTGCAGGTTCATCCTCGTCCTCTTCGGGTTCATCTACTAGAAGACAGAACAACTTCTTGCACCTGTGCCTAGAGGAGTATAGATCATCGCAGTCGAAGCACTGCCCTCTTGCGCACCATTCTGCCATCTCGGCTCGGGACAACCGTCTGATGGGGGGTGCTGTCCTACTACGTCCTACACTTGATGCCGATCTGGATGGGTTACCGGTAGGAGGCCTTTGTTCCCTGCTGGCGGTTGAAGAAGGAGACACTCCTACTGTCTTCGAAGGTGCCCTGGTCGTTGCCGGCCGTCCTATACTAAGGTTTCCGTGGGCGAGCTGCATTTTCCGCTCGAAGGCACGCGCGAGGTTCATTGCTGTGACCAGGTTAGGAGGATGTTGCATCTCTACGTCCACTCTTAGGGGTTCTACTAACCCTACTGTAAACATATCTACTTGCTGATCTGCGCGAACCGAGGTTGCTCTGGCGAGAAGGGTTTGGAACTGGCGTTGGTATTTTGCCACGGTTCTAGTTTGCTTGAGGTTGATTAACTCGCCCAGCGGGTTGCTTGTCAACGAGGGTCCAAACCTGAGGAGACAATATGATTTAAACTACCCCCAACTGAGCTCGGGTTCTTCTTGCTCCAGTCGGTAGAACCAGAGCTGTGCCTCTTCTGATAGGTGGAAGGCGGCCAAACTGACCTTATCATTGTCATCAGTGCGCTGATTACGGAAGAAGTGTTCGTAGTGATACAACCATCCTAACGGGTCTCCAGTGCCGTTGTAAGACGGGAATTCCAGCCGGCTATACTTGGCAATAACTGCGGCTGTTGGGGCAGCGATCTGCTGTTCGCTGGACGTCTTTGCCCAGTCCGGATGGCAACTGTTTGTGGTGGCGGTTCCCTCATAACTTCTTTCTTTGTTGGAGAGGAATGTTTCCAGTAGGCGTCGCAGCTCCCAAACATCATCCTTGACTTCACGAACCTCCATGCTGGTTTCTGTGAGCCTATGCTCCAGTTTGTGGACCCTGGAAGACAGCGGCTCCTATTCCCCCATGACGGTAGGCTCTGATACTAGAATGTTATGGGCCCGCGCGTAGGATCGCGTCACGGGTTGGTCCACGGGGAAAACCTCTTGCTTCCCCTTGCGCCTTCCCTTGCGTGCAGACCCTATTGTGGAAAACCCAATGGGTGATTTGTCCAAGAGACCATCCGAACTCTCCTCACTCTTCTCTTAATTGGAAACTGAATGCTTTATTCCATATCACAGCTCCTTAAATAGGAGATTGCAAGAGGGGGTTCCTTATTGTATTCGGCTAGGCTAGGATAATCCCTCTCTAAATCAAACTCAAACTCCTACTTCTAATGGTAAACAAACTCCTACTTCTAGTGGTAAACAAAACTCTTACTAAGWACATAAGATAAGATAAGGATAGATGGGATAAGGGATAAGGTAAGCTGGTGGTGAGTTGGCAAGAAGAGCTGTCATGGAAAGATAAGTGTGGGCCCCCTGATGAGCTGTTGTGTGGGCCCCTCCTCATTGCTGCTGCCGGCGGTGGCGGTAACGCGTTCCCATTAATGCATCCATAACAATCTTCTATCCTCAACATCTCCAGTGCATCAATATCCAATGTTTTAAAACATAGAGGCGTGATGCAAGGCATTTTACTCAATAGAAGCATGAGGTGTAGGTCACAACGTAAGAGGTGTAAGCCTCCCGAGTACAAGGAGGCATAAGCCTCCTTAGGAGGAGGGGGATGAGGAGGAAGGATGATCTCTTTTCTTTTTTTGTTTCTTTAGTTATGAATGATATCTTGTATTAAGAAGAATGCAGATGCATAACACTAGTGATAGTGGGGATCTTATCAAAGCAGAGGTGAGTGAGTGGAGTGAATGAACTGGAGCAGGGACTTATTACACATTTGGTTACCTAGTTACACTAGCTGAAAGTGCAAGCTGGAGTGATGCATGTGATTGAGATGGGAAATAAGGGGATGGAGGCACTAGAAGATCTTGAATTGTTTGATCAAAAAATTTATAAGAAGATCAAAAAATACTGAGCACCATGTCTGTCAACAAAAAAGCATCAGCTTTAGCATTATTTGTGTTGATTTTACCCTAACAAATAAGAAAATAATAAAAAGAAATTAGTATATAAACACACAAAATGAATGTATTTTAATAATGTTTATTTTATAATTATAAACTCAAATAATTAAGAATATAAATGTATTTTATAACAAACTGTACAAAACTGCTTGGTTATTAGGCGAACAGAGTTGATTAAGGAACTGAATATACAGAAGTTAGTTGTTGAAGGCGGCTCAAAGCTGTTGTTAAGCTGGTTACAGAAGGAAAGTGGACTTTGGAAATTTGCTAATGAAAGGAAGTAAATTAAACGGCTAACTAGGGCGCCGGATATCCAGTTTCAGTGGGTGAAAAGAACAGCAATTGCATTTGCACATGCTTTAGCAAAACAGGGGGTGGGAAGTAATCAAATGTATTTGGCTGTATTGTAAGTTTTTATGTTTCTCTGGAGGGCTGTATTGATAAAAAAAAAAACAAAGGATTAGACAAGGCGAGCTTCCATGGGGCACCTTGTCCCCTAGCTGTCACATTGACAACTATGAATGAAAGATGAACAAGAATAGTGGCTGAAGAAAGAATAAATTTTTACGATACAAAGGAATTCAGCAAAGTGATTTGAAGTTGACTGAAGCTCTGATCACAATCAACATCGTCATTATCGTCGGAATCTTCTTGTAGATTTCATACTATCTTGTTGTGAATAATGTTGTAGATTTCATACTATCTCGTTGGGTGTATCAATACTAGTCAATCTATTTCTCTAATGAGAAAGGTTCCTTTTATAATGACAAAATCATCTCAAAATTACAACTTCAATAATTAACTATTTTTTCCAAAAATGTTATGCTAGTATTAATTTAGCAAATATCGATATAATTGTTGAACTAAACATCACTTGGGATATTTGAATTACTAATAGGTTTATGAACACTAATCAGGTGACTAGATTTGAATTTAGTTTGTGATGTGGTATTTATTGTAATCTAGACTTTCTCCCTATGACCCAAGGTCTTCAGCTTATTTTCTGTATGTGGTTTCTATTTTTTTACTTTTGTCTTGATGGTTTCCTCCCTAAAGAAAGGTAGATGCTGAGAAAAGGATTGGTATTTAACTGGGTATGTTGGTTGATTATGGTCAAACCATATGTTGCTACTCCAATCAGTACTTTGTATGATGTGTTTACCTTCGTTACAAATTAATTTGCCATATATGAAACCATATTATATTGATAATTTCTATTTTTTGGGGCGTATGTCTTATATTTTATATTGGAGAAATATTTATGCTAGTGATGGAATAATTATGCAACATCTTTGTCAGTCTTCTGTAACTTTAGTTCTGTGGATTGTGCCTTTTTTGAATGTCAACTTGAAAGGCATCTTTTATGACAAACAGGTTCGTATGGTTACTGGTGACAATATCAAAACAGCAAAGGCAATTGCTTTGGAATGTGGGATTCTTGGTTCTGATGCTGATGCCTTTGAACCAAATCTCATTGAAGGAAGTGTATTCCGTGCCATGTCTGACAAAGAAAGAGAGGAAGTAGCTGAGAAAATATCGGTACAATCTTGAAAATTATAAGATTTAGGCCTTTTTGGTCTTTTCTTGGTTGATAGCATAGTCATCTGTTTACGTTGCCCATTATAGGCATGAGACATTAGTTTGACTTGGATGTGCAGGTAATGGGAAGGTCTTCTCCAAATGACAAGCTTTTATTAGTGCAAGCATTGCGGAAGAGGGGGCATGTTGTTGCTGTGACTGGAGATGGAACTAATGATGCTCCTGCATTGCATGAGGTTTGATTTTTTTCTTGAACTTCTGTTTTTTTGGAAGTAAGAGATTGTATCCAGATATAATCGTGAACGTGATAAGGTAGAAGAGAAGTAGTTGTAGGTGCAACTTAGAATAGCTCTATATACTATAGATTGGTAACAAAACACTTTTATTGAATGAATTGAGTCTTTTTCACAGCGCAGAATGGATAAAGATAGAGGTGTAAAACGGCCCGACACGAATTTGGATCGGTAGGACAGTCCGTGGGCCGTGCTAGACCTGACATGATTGTGCGGGTCGTGCTGGGCCTGGAGTTTTAGGTCCACGGGCCGGGCCGGCATGGCAAGACTGAGCGGGCCGTGCCGCCTGCGTACCGGCATGGCCCGGCCCGCAGCACGGCCCGACACGACCCATATATATTATTTATATATTTATATAATATTATATAAATTATAATTAT
>NW_010729182.1:1438075-1459181 GCF_000365185.1 Nelumbo nucifera
CTCTCTCATTCTGGAAGCAGGCTCACTCGAAAGAGTCCCTGAGTTAGGCAGTTCCTAACACGTCCGCTGAGAAATAAAGATACTTTTCTTGGACCTAGCAACCTCAATGCCCAAAAAATATCGCAACTCCCCTAAATCTTTAATTTCAAATTTAAAGTTGAGAAACTTCTTGAGAGCACTAACTTCTTCTGTATCATTGCCAGTAACCACAACATCATCTACATAAACTATAAGAAATGTCACAAGTGTTCCTTTTTTCTTAAGAAAGAGAGTATGATCTAATTGAGTTTGAGTATAGCCGAACTGAACAAGATTAATTTTAAACTTGTCACACCAAGCACATAGCGATTGTTTTAGTTCATAAAGTGATTTCTTCAATCTACACACCTTACCCTACATTTCCTTTCCATGTATACCGGGAGGAAGGGACATATATACCTCTTTAGTGAGATCACCATTTACAAATGCTTTCTTAACATCAAAATGATACAAAGGCCAATCATAGCTCACGACTAAGGATAAAAGAACTCTCACTGAAGTCATCTTAGCAACTGGAGAAAAGGTCTTAGCGTAATCTATCCTATTTACCTGGGTATATCCCTTGGCAACAAGCCAAGCCTTATACCTCTCAATTGACCCATCTACACGATACTTGATAGTGAAAACCCACTTGCACCCAACAGGTTCCTTCCCAGTTGGCAAGTCAACAATATCCCGGGTATTGTTTTTATGAAGGGCTTCTATTTCAGTACTCATAGCATCCTTCCAATCTAGTGTGGCTAAGGCTTTTGAAACAAACTTTGGGATGGATTGAGAGGAAATGGAGGCTAGAAAGGCATAGTAGGATGGGGACAACAAGATATAGGAAAGGTGTTTGGAATGACATGCATTGTGTCATAGTTATAGTTTTTTGGCTTATTTTATCAATCATGTGTTTTTTTTAACTATCTAGTTTGTTTACTAATGGTAATTGTCAAAAGTGAAAAAAAAATGCTCATTAATGTTTTGTTTCTGATTTTATCAGTGAACCTCTCATCACGAATATCATGTGGAGGAACTTAATTGTTCAGGTATTCTTAATCCTTTATTTTTGGTAGCTTATCATTGTCACATCTTTGGGGAAAAGGGATAAATGATAAAAGTTGAAATTTTCATTCTGCCCCTACGGTATAGTGGTATACTAGTTATTAGTTTATACATGTCCTCGTAGATTCCCTGTTTACATCTCTAGCCATAAAACCAAACTTTGATTTCAAAAACTGCTTTTGCAAGCTCTATGGGGTTTGGTATTTTCTTTTGACAACTTTTCCCTCACCATATATATTAATCGAATTCACAAATAATTGTTCTTAGGGAAATAATGGGGAAAGTTGTTTTAATGAGCATAAGTGCAGCCATTCTATGGACAAATACATACATGTATATATGTATTTACAGATGTATAAAATATTTATGTACATTTACAAATGAAATCTTTGCATATTTTCAATCAATTCTATTCCTAAATTGGGCAATAAAGCCAAATAAAAGATGGATATACAAACATATATTCAAACCCGCATTCGTCAATTTTTTTTTTCTCAAACCTGACTAAACCTGTTCATGCCCAACTAAGCCTATCACAAACTGAGCCTAAACCCAGCCTGAGTTGTTTTTGGTTAGGCTCAGGTTGCACCTGGGTTCATAAACTTGTGGTTAACCTCACATTGGGCCAGGCCGGAGCCTTCACTTTGCACCTTTAGTGTTGAGCCTGGGTTTGTCTCCATTCCGATCCACCCACCCAAGTTACACCCCTACCTCCATGGAGTAGAATTAAAGTGAAATTTAATGGATTTAGTCTTGGGAATCCTGGTTAACTAGGTAGTGTGTACTAACAGATTGCAACAGGGGCATTGAATTGCCGTTCTTAGTGCCAATGGGAAGCCAGGCTACAAGCTGATATTTAAGGACTATAATTAAGGTGATTGATGGATTTAATCCTGGGAACCCTAGCCATGTTTGGAACCGATGCTGTTTTCTTGAAAAACGGTGCCACATCAGTGCCACGTCTAAAATCTGTTTTCTCAGACTATGCCTGCTGTTTGGTTATATGTTTTTCTGAAAAAACGTTTTCTTAGACTACACCTTGGAAATCAGGAAAGGTGTGGTCTGAGAAAACTCCCTTTATGGTGTTTTGTCATTTTTTTACTGTTGCTAGAAACAGTATTCTGATGTGGCATTGAAAAACGCCTTTGTGGCAGCAACCAACACCAATCCCAAACAAAAAAAGAAAAATGCTTTCTGAGAAAATGGCATACCAAGGCAGCACTGTTTTCTCAAAAAACACCTCCCAAGAAATGGCATTGGTTCCAAACATGGCCATAGTGAATCAGGTATGGTTGGTGTATTCAGAGATTGCAATAGGCCATCCAGTTGGCATCCTCTGGACCAATTAGCTACCTGCAACTCAATATGATCAGAGTTACAAGCTGTTCAATTACTGAAGTTGGCAATATTCTCTGGTTTTTAAATATCATTTGTAGAACTGGACTCTAAGACTAATATATCTTGGCTGAAGGGTTAAATGGCTGGACCATGAAGAATAAGGCATCAGATCACGGGAGTAAGACAATTGACAGTTGATTTTGGTGCAAGTTTCTATTGGATACATCAGTCTATTAGGACACTTTCATGTGACACTAACCTGTGGAGATTATCCTTTGTAAACAGAGAGTTTTGGTTTATTATGGGGTTCTCTTAGTAGTAGAGGAGCAGAGTGGCCATCTTTGTGTTCAAAACTGCAAATTGTACACCATATAGAGAACAAAGTACTAATTTAACCATATACTGTTTATTCTGACACAATCAATAAAAACTTTTTTATTTACTGATTGAGTAAAAATGTGTCTGTATTTTCTTGGAAGGTTCTCAGAAACCTAGCTTTGAATAGATTAATAGTATACTTACGAATAAATATTTAATATTTAAATTGATATATTATATTCTGATGATTAAATATCAAAGCTTTTTGATTTGGTTGGAGATGTAAACAAGGACAGTGGGGGGACAAAGTGTAGTTTAAAACACTGAAATCTGCCCATTGACTTTTATTGCTAAATGTCATCAAAACGATCTTTGATGTCAAAGGGATCAATTTTTTTTTTTTTTTCACCATAAGAAGCAGTAGAAATGAGTTTACCCTGTTGTCGAGGCCCTTATAATTGCAAGTAAAAAACGATCTTTCCTGTCAAAGGGATAAAATTTTTTTTTCACCATGAAAAGTAATGGAAATGGGTCTACCCTGTTGTCGAGCCCTTTGCCTTGCAAGTAAATAAATAAAAAGAAATATTGAAAAAGTAAATGTATTTACACCTGGTTAAATGGGGTATTTTGAAAGAAATATAATAAAAGATTTAATGGGATGTTAATACTAGATAGGAGAAAGTGCAATCCTATTCATATAAGATGGAACAAAGAAAAAGAAGAAATTTACCATGACTTTTCAGTTTTCACAACTAATTGATGATTTATAAGCAACAATTGGGAAATTGCAGGCTTTATATCAAGTTGTTGTCCTCCTTGTTCTGAACTTCCATGGAAGGAGTATTCTACACTTGAAAAGTGACACCAATGCTCATGCTGATAAAGTGAAGAATACCTTGATATTTAATGCATTTGTCCTCTGTCAGGTAAGCGTCAGTCCCATGGACGACACCCGAAGGAATTAGAAATGTGTAAAGGGGGTGTGAAAAGCCGAGACTTCTTTTATCATTTATATTTTTCACTTCTCATGAACCGCGTTCTTGTACCCAAATAAGAAAATGAGAAGGATGTCAAATTGGGAGAGATTATTTCTATAATATAATATTTATTTAACTTGCAAGTATGAAAACTGCAGATATTTAATGAGTTCAATGCTCGGAAGCCAGATGAAATAAATGTTTTCAGTGGAGTGACCAGAAACCACCTCTTTATGGGTATAGTTGGAATCACGCTAGTACTTCAGGTGAGTGAGGTTTTTCCTTGGAGTCTTCAATCTCTTTGTTTTAATGCATGTTATAAATTTTCGTTTTCCTGCCTATAGATCATTATCATCGAGTTTCTGGGGAAGTTCACCTCAACAGTAAGGCTTAATTGGAAGTATTGGCTTGTTTCTGTTGCTATTGGGTTTATCAGGTCTGCTTTCATCACATTGGCACCATTGTTTCCATATTAATAAAAACTTAAACTTTTTGTTATTTATTAAAACATTTCTCACATCAGACTTCCTTTGACATTTGTGTAATTGTGTTTCTGCTGTGTTCTTCCAGCTGGCCCCTCGCTATTCTTGGAAAACTCATACCAGTACCCGAAACTCCATTCGGTGAATTCTTCAAAAGGCGCCGAAGTTGATCCGTGGTAAGGATCCTCAAAGTCTCGTTATTTGCGCATGATGATTCAGAGGTATTAAAAGTTGGGTAATCATTTATGTGCTGGTTTTCTCAGCTTGAGGTATTGGTGAAGCCTTTTCCTACGATAAGTTCCGTCATGATGGGATTGACCAGAAGTAGAAAGTGTGCTAGACTTGTCTGTTAGGGAATCAGAAGTTATACCAACCGCTTGACTAATTATAGGAATTTGTGTTTTAGATTGCTTTCTTGTGCCATTTGGAACTCCGAATGCTGGTTACCTTGGTGTGGGGGTGTTGAAAATATCTGGAAAATGGTAAAATTGTTAAACACTCTCTCTTTCTATCCTCTTGCTTGCTCGCCCTTAAAACACACAAACACGCATTTCGCCAGCCATAATTTATACACTATTTCCTGACATGACATTCTGGGACCCACGTGTACCATGTGATTTGGTGCTCAGTATTATTACTTTATACACACGATTGGTGCACCACCGAAGTCCGGCCATAATTTATACACATTACCCAGGTATTACTAAGCAGGGGTGTCAATTGGACTGGATTTGGTCCAATCCAATGAATGTTTTGGACCAATTTGGACCGGGCCAATTCAATGTCTGGACCATCTCATCTGTTTAAATTCATTTTGATTTAGATTGATTTCAACCCAAACTCAGTCCATTGACACACATTCTTATATCAATGGACTAGATATTGGCGTAATCCAACCCAATTCAATATAAATTTGTTATGGACGGTCCAGGATCTAATAAATATTTGGGTAAATTACAAACACCCCCCTTGTACTATGGGGTTAGTGACAAAGTCCCTCTGTACTTTTTTTTCGACAGACCCCCTGAACATTAGTTGTTAGACAAAGACCCCCTTGTCCATTAAATCAGATGATGGAAAGCGTTAAATTACCAAAATATCCCACTAAGCTTTTTCTATTTTCTTTTTTTTTGTGCTTTTTTGCTTAAAATCTATTTAACCTATTGTTTTCCTTCTTTTTAAGTTTCATTTCACATATCATGATGTAAAAATGAACCACCACCAACCCATCTCTTTCATGTCTGCCTACATCCTCACTTCATTTCCAACTAAAAACAAAAGCCCATCTCAACAATTGAACTCATCTTTGTCTCTTGTTTTTTTTTTTTTCTTTTTTTCTTAAACATACGATGAGATGGTGGAACTCAAATGAACCACCAAGAGGCAGGGGGTTCTTTGTCAAGATGAGGAATATAGAAAGGGTAGTTTGGACATTAATTGATAGAATATTAACGAAAGGGGGTCTTTGTCTAACGACTAAAGTTCAGGGGGGTCTTTGTCGCAAAAAAAAGTATAGGGGGGACTTTGTCATTGACCCCATAGTACAATGGGGTCTTTGTAATTTACCCTAAATATTTTGGACCGGATTGGTCCAATCCAATATGTCTTGTTGGTTTGTTCAATCTGTGCAGGTTGATTTTGGATTGGCCCCGTCCAAAACCAGTCTATTGACACCCTTAAGTGTAAGGCAATTTTAAGAGATATGGTGGATATGGAGAAAACATTAAGATGGTCATGGACTTGCTGTCAGCACTCGATTTTTGCTTGGTCCGTCGCTTAAGCCTCCAATTCACCCTAAACACTTGATCAGACCCTTCTGACCTCTTCGAAACACCCAAAAACCTAGAAAAACCCATATTTCGCCCCGAGAGCCCTTAGATCCATTCTTCAACCTACCTGATATCTATTCGATGACCTCGATTAACCCCTACTTACACCTCACCCATTAGATCAAACACAACCATCAGACCTGGAACATCCTAAAACACCTTCCTCTAAAGTTTCAGCCCTAGATTCCCTCATTTGTCATTCAATCAAACCAAGATTCCACTTTAAAACATCTATCCGATGACCTCGACCCTCCGAAGACAAATCCAACCACATCATTAAATCCTAGACGCCCTAAGATGTCCACTTGTGAAATCTCAACCCAGAATACCTTCGTTTGCCCTCCGATTGCATAAAGATTCAATTCCAAGGCTCCAGATTTGCTGGATTCCAAATCCGCCTGATTTGGGTCCAGTTGACTCAATCTGACCTTGCCAATCACCTCAAACTGCCCAAAAATCCTGGCTAGTGAAATTTCATCTGAAACTACCTTCGTTTACCCTTTCATCGAACATAGATTCCATTTTGAAGCCTTAGATTAACTAATTTAAACCCTTTCCAGATCTGCCCAATTCGGGCATAGTCAGGCCAATCTGATCCTTCCTTCCAATCAACCTAGAATATCTGAAAACCCTGCCCCATGAAATTTCATTCAAAACTACCCCCATTTGCCTTTTCATCTAAAAAGATTTCATTTCGGTTAATCTCATTGGCCCTCACATGCACAACCCCACTCTGCGGTCAAACACATCTCGACTCTCCATTTTTTGGCCAAAGAATCCTTTTCATTGAACTGAACCAGAATGCTCGGTTTGACCTAGACCCGGTTTGACCCGATTCATCCAAAATTACAAAAATACCCCCAAGTTCCCAAAATTTATGAAATTGCCCTTATGCCCTACTATTTAACCATGCCTTTCTTCCTCAAGGGATCTACTATTCCCTTGTTTCGAACGGGATTCATCTCCTTGTTCGAAGGCAGAGGGGGAGCAACGGCGCCTAACCAACCCACTCCCGCTCTACCTCTCTCTCCAGACTCCCTCTTCCTCTTCTTTTCCTCCTTGATTTTCTCCCTTCTCTTCCTCTCTTTTCCGATTAGGAGAAAACATTATCCGTCATCAGCAAGCCCCATTGATGCAGCCATCACTTGAGCTACTATCCATAGACCACAACAGGATAGAGTTTTTCCCCTGCGTCGTCCATTGAATTCAGGCCAACATATAACATAGATCAAGATCCGATTACATTCGTTCATAGTTATCATCATTGGGATTATTGTGCTCTGTTCAAGTCGTACTTCAGGCTGAAATTCAAGCTGGTAATTAAGCTCTCTTAGCGTCTCTTCTGTGTTTCATTTTCTTTGTTATCTCATTTCATTTTCTTGTATGGTGTGATGGCTTAATCGGAATCTGAGGAGGTTACCGGAGTTGGTGGTGAAATAGTCATAGAACCAGCCTCTGTTGAATCCTTAATGTTAATCCCGTTTCGTCATTGTGTTATTAGATTTTTATATTGTTCGATTTTAAAAATTTGACCGTTGTAGTGATCCGTTTTGAAAGGGGATTGTCTGTTAATAATTTGAAAGGTTCTGTTATTGATATGTTCTAAAGAAGGATTACTGCTTGTTGAGTTCTCAGTTGGTTTACTTCTGACAATTGACTATGCTGGAGTGGAAAAATTAAGGAGTTTAGAATTGAATGCGTTAATCTCTTTCCTGTCTTATTTAACCGAATGGGTGGTTGGGTTTTTCCTCTTAAAGTGAAAGCTACCAAGTTGTTTTTTATTATTCGACATCAATGATGCTGAGGTCGGAGGAGGACTATTAATAGTAACTCTTTGGTTACAACAAGCAAAATAGATATGGTATAAAAAAAAGAACAAAATAGGAGGTTGGAAATCTATAATGGCGAGTTTGGGTCACTGGTACAGGATGCTTAATTTGATAGACCAGAAATATTAAAAAAAACACAAAAGATGAAAAATAAATAAAATAATAGTAAAAGTGATTCCAAAAAAATTTACAAATAGTTTTTTATAAGAAAAATAAAAGATAAATAAATAAATAATTAATAAAAATAAATAAAAAAATGAAACAAATAATAAAAAATAAAAAATATATAAATGGAAAATAACGAGAACTGATACAACAATTTCCCTTTTGTATTGGCTTGCTTTGGTGCTTGGTTCTTATTATCATGGTGGTTTATGCTTGTTTGTTGGATATACCATGTGGGCCCAACCTATTGGACCCGGGAGAGGGGTGCTTAACCCCTTCCCTCTCCCATCCGAGTCTTACCTGGACTGGTTTAGCCAGTGCCTTGGATCTTGGAGTCACTATCGAACTAAAATATTTTTGATGCCATTCTTGGAGGTCCCATCACCTCCATTTCCATAACTGATGGGTGGCAACTCCGTTTCCAACCCAAGTGGCAAGTGAGCCGGTTTTTCTGATGTTCATAGACTGGAGACTCCACTAGGGAGTTCTTGGACCATAGGTGGGGCCCACATGGTGCCCATTTGGCTTAATTGCTTTTTCTTGTATATACAGATGCTTCTATATTTTTTTTCTTTTATTAGAATAATAATTGCTTGTTTCTTGATGATTAGTAGATATTTGCTTATTGTTTTATTTTTGTGATTTCTTGTTTGTTTGTCCACACTCTTCACACACCATTTGCATTAGATTTTAGCATCCCATTTCCTATTAGCAGGGGGGTAGTAGGTGCTAGGCCATTTGGACCGCACCGATAACTCACAAACCAATCACCGACCTGAGAAGCCCATTTGTCCGATGGGTGGAGGTTTGAAGGCTGACAACCTTGTTGGAACCACTGAGTGTAGGTGTCAAGCCCTCCCCTCATGCATCACTGTCCACATGTCAAACTAGTTATTCAGGATAATAGCTACTTCCGCTTTGTTTGCTTGCTTACCCCTTGTGGGGCCCACATAAAAATATAAAAAACAATACAAAAATGAAACAAAAAATAGATAAAATTGTCAAGAGTCCAATAAAAATGAAATAAAAATAGAACAATAGGATAAATTATACATAAATTAAAAAAACATAAATAAAAAACTAGAAAGAAATAAAAAAAAAAGAGAAGAAAAAAATTTTGAAATAAGAGGGATAGGAAGGCTAGGCACAATTACACCTAAAAGAAAATCAAAGAAAATAAAAATAAAATAAAAAAATCTAAAACAACCAACCCCCCCCCCAAAAAAAAAAAAAAAAAACAAAAACTAAAATTCAAATCATTAATAAAAAAAACAAAAGAGAAAAAAGGTAGAATAAAAGGATAAAAAAATTAATAAAAAAGAGTAGGAAATGTTAGTTAAGCACAAATGCACACAAAAGAAATTAAAAATTTGGAAAATTAAAAATAAAAAAAGAGAAAAGAGAAAAATAAAAAAAAGCACTATGATAATAAAAAAAAGAGAAAAAAGAAACCTAAAAAAGAGAGAAAGGGAAAGAAACACACACACAACCTCCTCTTTCCTTCCCACTCCATTTCTTTCTCTAGTTTCTGCTTTGGCACAAGTAAAAGATTCTGCAGAAGAGGAAAAGAGACAACCCAGTTTCGAGATCTGGGTCGTTGCCATTGATGATGTTTGAGTTGTTGGTGCTGTAGCGGTGGTATGCTTCTCTGGTGGAAAAGTAAGAGGAAGAGCTGGATCGGTTACAAGACGAGGGTTCTTAAGAATTTGCATTTTCAACGGTGCCCAGGTGGCCACAGTGAGGGCTGGGATCAAATGCTAGAGTTGCCCCCCCTGAACCCTGTTTGTCACCGAGGGTCCATAGAACTGCAGGTGGTGATAGGGCCATTCTGCAAAACGCAAGAATTCCAGGTAGTCCAAGGAAAGACTTCCTACCACGCACTCTTGGGATGACCACTAATACATGACCTGACCCTTGTCTCTTCGACCTACCATCAGTGCATGAAGGCCAAACACCGAGGGAGGTCGATCCGAATCCCAGCAACCAGGGCCCCATTTGACAAACCCGAGACACACCTCCAAGACGTCATTTGCTTTACAGAGTTGGCAGAGGACAACAAGACGAAGATAGCCAAAGTGGAAGGGACAAAGCTATCACGACCACCTAAGAATGAACCCACAAAGACGTTGGAACGACAGAAAGGAGCAGATGCGTGCAGGTGACAGGGGACGATGGAAAGGAGTATTATACCATCATCAAGGATCATGAGAGCGACATATCTCCCACAATAAAATAGCCATCCCTGAGGTATGATTTCTATTTAATGTAACTTGATCGCAGTATGTACCATAAGTTTTCTTTTTTTTTTTTATTTTTGTCATTTCTAAGAAGATATCTATACTTGTTAAGGGAATCATTACATTTTTTTCACTAAAGACTCTATGTAATGTTTCAATTAGCATTATTTCACCACATCACAAATTGACATTACTACGATCATGCCACCAAGCGGTGGCATAATGGACATAGAGGTACACTGTTCAGACCATATGCCTATGAAAACATAAATACCTAAGACTTGAGACAAATAACAATTGAACAACCTTAGGAATCAAAAGAAGATGTAGTAGAATATTGCGATGAAGTTAGGATAACCCCAAAGTGCATGACAGACTCCATTGACACAGTTGAAGAACCTTTAGAAGAAATCAACTTAGCAGCCGATGGATATGACAAAAGACCCTTGTACAAATCCACCAAGTTAACAGCCGAGGATAGGAAAAAACTCATTGCACTTTTAAAAGGTAAAGGAGCACCTTATCGCAAAATCTTAGAAACAAGAGCAAGCCTAACTTGTGTTCTCCTCGCAGAGTTTCAAGATGTATTTGCCTGGTCGTATGACCAGATGCTAGGACTCAATCTAGAACTTGTCCTCCATTCTCTTTGTATAGATCCAAAATTTCAGCCGGTGAAGCAACCGCAAAGGATCTTTAAGCCAGAGATAGCACTGAAAGTTAAGGACGAAGTAGAGTGGCTTCTGTAAGTAGGCTTCATCAAGCCCATAGCACACCCCCATTGGTTAGCCAATGTGGATCCGGTGAAGAAGAAGAATGGACATATAAGGTTAGTGTTTCCCACCCAACTTTATTGCAATAACACAACACCCAGATGCTGACCTCACCTTATCGCAGATGTTGTGTCGACTTTAGGGACATAAACAAGGCCTATCCGAAGGACGAATTCCCTCTTCCGAATAAGGAGGTGTTGATAGATTTGACAGTTGTACATGAACTATTCTCTTTCCTAGACACTTACAGTGGGTACAACCAAATATTCATGGACACCACGAACGCCACATGGCCTTCAAAATGCCCATAGGGAACTTCTACTATAAAATGATGCCCTTCGGATTAAAGAATGTTGGAGCCACGTATCAGAGAGCCATGACTAGTATTTTCTATGACATGATCCACAAGGAAATAGAATGCTACATGGATGACATAGTTGTCAAAGCCAAGAAGAAAGAGGAGCACTTCAAAGTCTTAAAGAAGATCTTTACCTAATGCAGGGAATTCAAGTTGAGGTTGAATATGCTAAAATGTTCATTGGGAGTACGACCAAGCAAGTTCTTAGGATACAGAGTAGATCAGGCTAGGATTCATCCCGATGAAAGCAAGGTTAGAGCCATCTTAGATCTACCGCCACCAGTAAACCAGTCCCAGTTAAAGACATTCCTCAGAAAAGTTTCTTATCTGAGGAGATTTGTTCCCGGCCTCGCAATGCGGCCTTGCCACTGATGAAATTAGTCAAGAAAGCCATCGAGTTCAAATGGACCCAGGAGCATCAGGACACCTTTGAGCGACTGAAGCAAGCACTGGCCAAGGCGCCTATGATGACTCCACCCAAGGACGGGTGAGAATTCAGGATGTACACTGCAAGAGGGACGGAAGCCATAGGGTGCTTGTTGGCACAAGAAGATGAGAGTAAGGTAGAAAGCCCCATTTATTATTCCAGTAGGACCCTCAAGGCAGCAGAGAAGAATTATTCTCACATGGAGCAATAGTGTCTGGCCTTGGTCATTGCCACACAGAAATTTTGACACTATATCCTAGGGCAAAAAGTGCAACTCATCGCACGAAGTGACCCCATCAAGTTCTTCATGAATAGACATCCCATTTCCAATAGACTCGTAAAATGGATGATGCACCTCAATGAATATGAGATAAAGTACATACAGCCAAAAGCTGTCAAGTGTCAGGTAGCCGCTAATCTACTGGCACCTTTCCATCATTTTCCGACTTCCTTATATCAAAGGAAATCCCTAGAGGCATACCCATGGTCGCCTTGGAAAAAAACAAAGAGTGGATCTTAACCTTCGATGGGAGTAGCACGAGCACTTCGGTCGGCGTTGGAGTGACCCTGACCTCCCCGGACGGGCAACCTTTGCATATTCATTTAAGCTCCAGTTCCCCTGCTCCCACAATATAACAGAGTATGAAGCACTAGCCCTTGGACTGATAAAAGCGATTGAAGTCGGCGCAAAGAAGATAAGGGTGATTGGTGATGCAAAATTAGTTATTGGACAGCTTGACGAGAGCATGATGGTAAAGTAGCTCACCATCCTACTCTATAGGACCCTGATCCAAAAGCTAATCCGCGACCTAGATGTAGACTTCGAACATCAGAATAGAGCCAAGAATAGGTTCGTTGACGCACTTGCTACCTTAGGGTCCAAGATATAGGCCAACCTAGAGCAAATATAGATTATTATCCAAACAGTCGACGGGCAATCAACTCTCGTCCTAAAAGACCAAGTGGGAGATGAGGGGCAAATAGCGTCTGGCAATTGGAGATATGAGGTGATACAAAAACTAAATGGCGAGACCATAGGGACACATGACATTAGGTTGATCGCAAAGTTCCAGTTGGGGCATGGTGTGCTATATCATCGAGAATCAGACAGCGTGAGGACAAGGTGCTTAGGCAAGCAGGAAGCAGAGGCAGTGTTGGACAAAATTCAAAAAGCCACTTGTGGAGATATCACGAGTTCCCTATTCTATAAACTACAACGGCTGGGATATTATTGACCTACGATGAAGTGGAACTCCACTATAATGCAAAGAGAGTGCGATAAATGTGTCCCACAAATAGAGAACAAGGAATGCTTAGTGGTCTGTGATGAGGACTGGAGGAGGATGTACATAGAATACCTGTAGAAGAACACACTCCCCATCGACATCTATTTGCAGAGAAAGCTACTGTCCAAAATCAAGAGATTTTACCTCCAAGACAGGGTGCTATATAGGAAATCATACACGGGCAAGCCTTTACGATGCTTAGCCGGTGAGGAAATTGATGATATATTAGAGACAACCCATAGTTATGAACCTGCAACTCATCAATGCCAGCTTTCCCTACACAACCACATCCTCCACCTTGGTTTTTATTGGCCAACTATGATGGAAGACACGCATCAGCATGTGTGCTGATGCCACAAGTGTCACAAGCCTGCCAATGACCTGCACTTAGTTATCACGCCCTATCCCTTTCACACTTGGGGGGAGACCTCATAGGAAAGATACACCCACCCTCTAGGGGGTACTGTTTCATCATTTTCGCAATAAATTACTTCACTAAGTGGGTAGAAGCTGTTCCCTTATGACGAATCTGTACTGCCAACATAGCGAACTTCTTGAGACAAAACATTGTCCACGGATTTGGGGTACCAATGCAGATATTGACTGATAACGACTTGTCCATCAAGAATCAAGAGGTCCATGATCTTTTAGGCAATACGAGGCAAGATTAGGAACATCTACAACATACTACCCCCCAGGCAATGGTCAGGTGGAAACCACAAACAAGACACTGTTAAGGCTGCTGAGCAAAGTGGTAGCCAATAATCAAAGGGATTGGGTAGAAAAACTATCGGAGATGTTGTGGGCTTATCACACATCAATTAGGAAACATAGGCAACGCCTTACTCCCTAGTCTACGACGAAGATGCAGTACTGCCAGTAGAAATCAAAGCTGTATCTGCTAGGATAGCCTTTGTAATGGGTAAGAAGGTCAGACCAGAAGATCTGGATAACCTACTCGTATACAACCTCGAGGTAGTAAATGAAGTTAGAGATTGTGCTATGAAAAAACAAAATAAATACAAATAGGCCCTAGCAACCAATTTCAACAGACACTTAAGGCCTAGAAACTTTAAAGAAGGGAATAAAGTATTGAAGACGGCTCTCAACATCAGGCAAGGCAAATCTACAGGAAAGTTCGCAACCAACATGGGAGGGACCCAACTTGATAAAGGAAGCCCACCGTTTGGGTTATTATGTAGTCAAAACTGTAGATATAGGTGACGACGATGAAACCATAAATGGTTACTGGTTGAAACCTTAATTTGATTAGTCATATTTCTTTGTAATCATACAAATATGCATTTTTTTTCTGTGATGAATTTCTTTTAAATTTTCTTCTGACGTGGGATACGGTTTCATATTATGACATTGATGCGAATATTCTCTTTCTTTTAAGAATGTATACACTTGCCTCGATTATACACTTGCTTATATATCTTGTTTCTTACTCTCTCAAAGCCCCAGACACCCCAGGCACCAAAGTAAGCCCTCGCACCCCGGGCACCTTTAGAAAGCCCTGGACACCTTGGGCATCTCAATAAGCCTTGATACCCTAGGCATCCATACAAAGCCCCGAGCACCCTAGGCAATCTGCCACCTTGGGCACCCTTACAAAGCCATGGACACCTTGGGCATCTTAGTAAGCCCCAACACCCCAAGCACCCATACAAAGCCCTGGACATCCCAGGCACCCCGGGCACACATACAAAGCGCTGGACACCCCGAGCATCTAAGTAAGCCCCAACACCCTAGGCACACAAAGCCCTGGACACCCCAAGCACCTAAGTAAGCCTTGGAACCCTAGACGCACATACAAAGCCCTGGACACCTCGGGCATCTAAGTAAGCCCCGACACCCTAAGCACACAAAGCCTCGGACACCCCAGGCACCTAAGTAAGCCCTGGCACCCTGGGCACACATACAAAGCCTCGGACACCCTAGGCATCTAGGTAAGCCCTGGCACCCTAGGCACACATGCAAAGCCCTAGACACCCCGGGCACCTAACTAAGCCCCGACACCCCAGGCATAGACAAAGCCCCGGCAACCTCAGGCACAGACAAAGCCCTGGTAATCCCAGGCATAGACAAAAATTTTGATAATTGCAATGAGGGGCTTCACTCTGGCTAATCGCAATAAACTAACGAAAATAATCCCCATCTTGTTTCTACATCAACAATAAAGCTTCACTAGCAGACAACAATTTACTCCAAACATAATGAAAGGTCAATCCATGCTACGCGCTTAAATCATAACCGAGTCCAATTCGCCATAAGACTAGAATGATACAAAAGATTGGAGTGACCCCTGCACAAGGAGGGCACACGTACGAAAAATCATTTAGGGAGGGTTCCGTCAACAAAGCACATGAATTCCCCCACCCCTTAGCAAACTCAGGGAGACCAAATTCTCCCACGAAACATTGACAATGATATGCCACTTGTGCTATTGCCCACAATAGACTTAGCATAATTCATCAACAATTCACGATAAAGCGATAGTCCATGCCACTCAGTGAAATTCGTTAAACTCACAAATCATTACTACATCTCTGTAAGGCATTGGCCACTTCCTAATAACCATGAAGACTGGAAATAAACAACGCGATTGATGGCCAACAGACTGAGAACCAAAGAAAATCTTCACACAATGTAAAAATACAGCTGAATTTTGTACAGTAGTATCAAAATCATAAAACACTTGGGGCGACCTGAGAATTGTCGTCTACACTACAAAATGCGATAGTCACTCAGACCACTTTTCCCGGATCACGGATATGGTTTCTAGCACATGGATAGTCTCCTCGAATTTCTTTAGACTCTTTAGCTTCGCCTTATAATCATCCAGAACCCGTTCCTGTCGTGCACATTCTTCCCTCAAACACTTGAGCTAATCTGTGACCCTAGCCATGCCTGCCTCAATGATTTTACGGTACGCGCGAACATCTCTCATAGAACGAAACAAGTAATTCTGAGGTATGTCCCGGCTGGCCTACGAAATGGCATGTGCTAATACCACAACCCGTTGCTCCACCTAGGTCATGAAGAAACCCATCGATGAAAAGGCTCGACACGCTACCAACCAGCAGATAAATTCAGCCCACGATAAATCTTCCGACGGATGATGCATCACCTTGGGATGTAGACTTCCTTCTTGTAGCCAACCCGCGTGAATCGGAGTTGACGTGAACTCGACAATTGCGCTAGAAATGCTATACTACAGGCCTTGTCCCTGAACTAGCATTGGCTCCGCTACCGGGAAGTGCAACAATAGAATACTTTGATGATCACAATATTCCAATAGCTCCTGTCGGATCTCGAGCAGTTCCTCCTCGAACAACAACTCCTTGGTGGGAAACGTAATGCCAAGATCTACCTCCTCGTCCTTTGAGCGACGCTCCGCCTCACCCAAAGAGTCGTTTGTCCCCCCCATTTGCACAGAAGCATCCCCGGTGATGCCACAAGTCATAACAGGGGCGTGAGGCTTAACAAGAACCGTACCCTCCACACTTTTAGATTGCCCAGCATCACTAGCGGCCGCACTAGAGAATTCCATACATTCGGTCCAGCCCCACGTCTGCAACTGGCTGACTGGCCTAATCCTTAGCAGTCACGGATTCGATGCTAGGGGGCTGCATCGCCCTTAACTCCTCAGTTAATCGCCTAAAGAAGGGAGTGTCTGGCACTCCAACTGGATGTCCATCGAAGGGTACCTACGATGGAGCCAGAAACAAACAAGTCAGGTCAATGGCACCAACTATAGGACAAATGCTGAATAGTTAGTTAAACACAACCACGATCTACCTCCTTACCGGCGGGTATGACATCCTCGTCGGTTGAGTTTCATCTCGATCAACCTGCCTCAAAACAAAGCACTATTTTTTTGTCGATTAGTTCTCACACTATATACCCGTGGTGATAATAACAAATTCAAATTTGTAGCACGTGCTTAAGTACTCACCAAACTCGCTTCAGCAGAATAAGCGGCCGAAGCCTCTGCCACGTGCTCCGGAGATACCATCTGAACCTTTGCACCCACATGGATGCTATCACTCTCTGCCGACTGCAAAAAGGAGAGGACACTGTTAGACAGTGTATGCCCTTACTCCAATTGGCTTGATGTACATTATGACAATTATTGTAAATGAATAAAGTACATATTTGATTCATTTTATTATGGTGTGTTTCTGTGTAATACCCTTAAACTGGACACTAATGAGGCTCATTTTAGTTTAGAATCTTCACAACCATTGGATAGATCTGGGGAGATTTATCCTGCCAAGGCTGACATTGATGTGCCACCAAGTTGGTTGGGGTGGCTTATCTCAGCTACTAGTGTGAGACCTGAGGTACATGCAATGTGGGTTTTCATGAAACCTTGAACTAGACCAAATTCTAGTGTTTCCTTGGACTTTGAAGACAGATGAGCAAAACTAGAATGTTACACCTGACCTCTAGACTCGATTATGGTATTGCACTAGGTGCCGGATTGGGTTGTCTTTGATAGGGTTCCATGCCATACAAAGAGAGCCAAGTTAGCTAGCATATTAAAGGGTAAGTGAGCTATGTGACTTAATGGGCCTAAAGCCCATTTTGAACTAGGCTTAAGTCAGTTAATTAAAAGGGGGCAAAATCTGATTTATAACCTGATCAGGATTAGCGGAAGGATAAGATAAGTCTTATCAATTTAAGAATTCAGACCCAAATATCAGATTTGAATCAAGAAACCATCTCCGAATTGGATTAGGAGGCTGATCCAAAGAAGGCTATAAATAGGGGGCGAATTCCTCAGTTTATACACACTTAGTAACCTACAGAATTCTCCCCAGTTCTTTTCGCCCCAACCCAATTCGATTTCTACTTGTGGAGCTGATCAAGAAAGGTTCTTGATATTGTTTCTTGCTGGAAGAAACAATAAAATGTCGTGCTCACCAGCCCTTGTTCGATTCTTGTTGAAGAATTCAGGTTCTTGCTAAAGAACCATCCTATTGATCTTGGTTCACCATACATTGTGTCATCTTCATTGGAAGTGGGTTTTGGTCTTCTCTTTGGGCATGAACACCTATGTTGGGAGTTACTATTACTTTGTATCATGTATATCCCTTCCTTCCTTTTTGGTTACAGATTTGGTCTGGTTTTGTTTCAAGAATGAACCTTGAAAATGCAGTTTTCTAAATTAGGGAATACGATTTCCGGATTGGAGAGAAAGAAATTTTTTAAATTTCGCCCAACCTTCCTACAGGGTTCAGCCATCCATATGATGGATCTCCTATCTCTTCAGAGGTATCAGAGCCAGGTTCAAGTCTTGAACCAAATTATATCATATATGGTTCTGCGCAAATAGGCAGAAGACGTTCTACTCGATTTGCGCAATTAGTAGTTTTTCTAGGAATTGGTTTCCAGAGTTTGGGTGAATGATCTAAAAAATAAATCTTTATTTATTCTGTTATATTTATGGAATTGTTTTATGGATGTTTCTTGAATTCTTGGGCGGCGGCACGTGTGATGGAGATTGAATCTTTTTGGTGCCAAGATTTGCGCACCCTGCTATTTCTATTCTATTTGATTTGGTCTATAAATATTTTTTTTTTTATTTTTAGACAAATTGTATGGGATTCAATGTGATGTAATAGTAGAAAGATCATTTTTTTTTCTATTTTATTTCATCTGGAGATTGTTAGAGTGTGTGATAGAGGAGAAGAAGAGTTCGCGGAAAGAAGTTCTGCAATCTACGATTTACAGTTTTCGATTTTGCAATTTGCGATTAATTTTTCTTTTCAGGTTTGCAGGATGTCCAAGATTATCATATTACAACCCTTTGATTTCGTTTTCTTGATAATTATGATTATCTTGAATTAATTTATTTTGCAGATCATTATTCTTGAATTAAATCTTGAATTGGACACCAGAACTTGGGCCGATTTGCACCAGATTTGGTCCAAGCTAGTTGGTTCGAATTCTTGGTTCAATGGGGTTAGTTTTCTATCCCAAATTCGATTTTGTCTAGAGGGTTGATGGCCTACTTCAAGTTTTAATTCGGCCCACCTTTGTAAAACCCAGTTTTAATCTGATAAAATTGCATTAGCCCGAGTCAGCATAAATGCTATATGGGCTGAACTGCTCTTTGCAATTCAACCCATATACCTAGATAATGTTATTTGATAATATTATGGGCTTTATTGGGCTGATACTGATTTGACCTAATTAATTTAGGGTTTTATAGATGATTAAATTGATTGGATCAATTGTGGTTTTATTTCATGCATATGATGTATGTTGTGTGATGTGCTATGTACATGGGCCATAAGCACATGGTCCATGTCAATTCGATAGTGGCTCTTTCGCACTCTATGGCTGAATGCACATCATTGCCATGGTGTCCTTATTGGATGATCTCCCTTCTTGATGGGATCCATATTAGCTTCCTCTCCAGGATGAACCGTTCGGAACCCTAGTCGTTTAGGGCCCATTTGAATTTGACTTTAAAAAAATCATTAGGAGCTACTTTGGTTTAACCTAAATAAAATTAGGGCATAATTATTTGTTCTCTTGTAAAATATAAGCGTATGTGATAGGGAGATTCATATGATGAACTCTCTAAAGGCCTTCCATCATTAGCATGAAGATGGGTCCTTCAGTAATGAGGAGATGCACCATAAAATTGAGCTATCCATTTACTGTGGAATTGTTTTTGTTTCATAAGATGATAGGGGCGTCATAGACCGATGTGGGAGGACAAACCGATATAAGGACAAACCGATAGCCATGCTTATTGAAGGTGGCAATTCGGGTAAGAAGAAGAGGAGGGAAAAGAAAAAGCCTCAGAAAAAAGTTAGCAAGCCTAAAAGGCAAAAGAAGGACAAAGCATTGGATGCCTATCACTTTTGCAAGCAGATTGACCAGTAGAAGAGGAATTGTCCTCAGTATCTAGAGACTAAGAAGTATGGTAATTTTGAATCTTTTATCATAGAGACCAATTTGTTGTTCACTTCTGCTTCTTGGTGTATTGACTATGGGGCTTCAACTCATGCATATAACACATTGCAGGGGTTCAAGACAAGTAGAAGACTAAGTGATGGAGAAGTAAAACTTTACTTGGGGACTTTTGCAACAGTTGCAGCTACAATTATAGGAACTGTAAAACTAGTTTTCAAATAAGGAATCATTGTACTGAAAGATTGTCTTTATGTATCAACACTTAGAGGAAATTTGATTTTTGTTTCAAAATTGTGCATGGATGGTTTTTCTATTTTGTTCAGTAATATGATTACTATTACGCAGAATAACAAATTCATTACTTATGGGGAACTTGAGAATGGTTTCTATGTTCTCCATCATTCTTCAGAAATGAATTTAACCTTATACATACTGATGTATGTGGTCACATGAATGTTAGGACACGTAATCGACACGTTTATTTCATAACATTTACCGATGATCATTCACGGTATAGTTACGTGTACCTAATGAGACACTAGTCTGAATCCTTGGAAAAGTTCAAAGAGTTTAGACAAGAGATCAAGAAATAGTTAGGGAGATACATTAAGGCCCTTCGATCAGATCAAGGAGGCGAATATCTTTCTGACGAATTCAGTGACTACTTAAAGGAAAACGGGACAGTATCTCAACTCGCTCCTCTTGTTAGATAGTTGTGTGTCCTTAGCTCCAATCAGAATGATGTACATTATCAGTTTATTGTAAATGAATAAAGTACATAATTGATTCATGTTCCTTTGGTGTGTTTCTGTGTAATACCCTTAGACTGGACACTTATGAGACTCATGTTAGTTTAGAATGTTCACAGCCGTTGGGAAAGTTTGGGGAGATTTATCCTGCCAAGGCTGACACTCGTGTGCTGCCAAATGTTGGAGTGGCATGTCTCAGCCACCAGGGTGAGACCCAAGGCACATGCAGTGTAGGATTAATAGAACCTTTGAACTGGACCAGATTTCCAGTATTGCCCTGGACCTTGGAGATTGATGGGAAAAACTGGAAAGTTACACC